>JAYECN010081395.1:0-28045 GCA_035222435.1 Microcambeva ribeirae | reverse complement strand
GGCTGGGCGCGTGGCGGCGCCGAGCGCGCCGGCGGCGGCAGGGGGGCTGCAGCAACCTTGGGCGCGCGGGGACGCGAGCGCTCCTCGCGCCTCGGCGCGCGGAGAAAAGCAACTCAAGGTCTCGGCTGAATGCGCCTTTGTGCCGGGAGCGCTCGAGGGGCCCCTCGCGCCCCGCGTCCCACGTGGCAGCCGTGTCCTTGCCGGGAGCGTGGCGGCAGAGCGAGGGCGCAGCTGGACGCTCCAGCCATGGAGCGAAGAGGGGGCATGGAAACACCCCCGTTCCTGCGCTCCCAGCCACCGCGTTGATCTCCAAGCACAGCCGCATGTCCTGGGGTGGTTTTGTCCTTCCCTCCCCTTCCCACCTCCTTTTGCATGGCCTCTCGTCCTTAAGCAAGTTTATAACGAAGGGGCCCCCAAGCCGCCCGGTCCCCGTGTCCCCAGCCCAGGCCTGGCTTCGTTCGGACGCCGAGCACGTCCCTCGCGGAGCGATCCCCCGCAGAGCTCATTACCACTGAGCCCCATAACGGCACGAGCCCATGGCTAATTCCTACCCGCCGGCCCCAGCCAAGCACCTTTACGTGCCACGGAGCACTGCCGTGCACGGCCTTGGCGTGAGCATCGGCTTCCTTGCGGAAGGATGCAGAGAGGGCGCTTGGGAAAAGGCTGTGGAGGACGGCAGGGCATGAGATTCCTGCTTGGAGAAGGGTGGGGGGAAATGGGCATGGGTTGCAAGGGAGAAATGGAAGGAGATGGACACAGTGTGGCAGCTGGGAGCTCTTTGGGGATGTCCCAAGGAGAGGCCGTGGTCTGTCTTGTGGGAAGAGCCATCCCACTACCTGGAGCTCCAGGTAGAGCCAGGAAGGCTCCGTTGCCTCCGTCCCGCCGGAGCAGGAGGCTCTGCCTGGCACGCTGGAGAGCCCCAGCCGCGCGGATGCTCCGGTTGCACGTGCCACTGCGTGCCCATTCCTAGGCTTCCTTAGCACCAGGAAGCAACACCGGAGCAAGACACGGAAGAGGAGAAGGGACTCAGAGCCCGTGGTGGATTTTCTTCTGTTGATCACAGGGGCTTCCAAGATGCCCTTCCAAAGTGTCTCGTGCAACGATGGAGACCCCAAAAGGGTTGTCCAGCCCTGACCCTGTGCCCACGGGTCTATTCTGACTCCTTGAATGAAGCGATTCCGCTACTTCCATCTGTGTTTGACATCCATCTTTGGAAAAGCACCTGGCAGGAGACTCTTGGATTTTCCTGCACTTTTTTAGGGAGCTTTTAGTCTAGTTCCCTGTCTCTCGCGCGGCAGTTGTGCATCCATGTGCTTTAAACACGGATGGTCTAAAGCAGCCCTGATGGCTGCGTGAGGGCACCCCGTGGCCCGGCGGACGCCACGAGCACTAATGAGTAATTACATGGGCTGCGACCACTAACTCCGCGGTAATTATTGCTCAGCCTCGTTACGCGCCCGGGTTTAACGACAACGACGGCGGTCGTTAACATTCAATCTTTCCCCTGCTCTCCCAGCAGCCTCCTCCTCATGCCTTCATCAGTATCCCGGCTAATTAGCCACGGGATGAAAGGGACCGCACGGAAAGCCGGCGGCTTGGTGGGAGCAGGAGGAGGAGGAGGAGGAGGAAGGGCAGTGAGGTGCCGGTCATTTCCAACCCAGGCTCAGGGTTTGGAGCCCAGGTGCTGTTTGCTGCCGTTGGCCCCAAAATCACGTCAGGAAAGGAAGATCTGTCTTTCCTCGCTGTGTTTTGAAGCTGCTCGGGAAAGCGGGTGCTTTTCAGGAAATTTTCAATTAGCAGAAAATCAATTTACCTCCATCACTGCTTCCCCGAAAGCTTCCGGAGGAATTCCAGTGGGCCACGGGCAGAGTATTCCCTGCTTGTTTCCGGGCCTGGTTTTGCAAATGAAAATCGCCAGACATCTGGAGGTGACCTGGAAAGGAGAACGATTAACCTGTGCTGGCCTGCAGTAATGGCCAAATTCTTCTTATTTACTGCCTTTTGCTGGGGCTGAAGCGGATGGGAAATCTGTGCCCTTCCAGGCCCCTGTAGACACCCCAAGGACATCGGTCCTTGGCCAGTGTCCATGGGTTTGGCCGAGGGGTTGCAGCCCCGGCGGCGGAACCTTCCGTGTGACTTTGCTCCGGCAGACAGCGGCTGCTCCGTGTTCCCCTTCCACTCACCAGGTAACCTCCTTGTCCTCCTTTTTGTCTCCCAGAGAGACCGTGGGAGGTGAGGAGCGGCAGGAGGCGCAGGGGACCCGCGCGTCCCTGGATCCCACCTGGGAGGCAACGGTGACGGTGGAAATCAGTGCGGAAGGTGCCAGCTGGGAAGGTGAGACCCATGGAGGACGGCGGAGGGAGGCAGGCGGGAGCCAACCTCGGAGGTTGGCTTTGGTGTCACATGAGTATTGGGGACCTCAAGGTGACCCCTGGCAGCACCCAAGCGCATCCATGGGAGCTGCTGGGTGCACAGGGATCAGGGATGTGTGAGGAGCTCTGGCCTTGGAGGTGGCAGTGGCTTTTCCCCCCAGCAGCTCGGCCACCCTAGAGCTTGCCCTTCACCTCTCCTCCTCCTCACCCTCCTCCTCTGTCAAAGCGGAGCTGCTGCTTCCGCCGCCGCAGCGATGGCTGGAGCCTCCTCGCGTGGGGCTGCCAAGTCTGTGATCGCAATGACGATTGTGGCATTAAGGGCTGGGATTCGATTACAACCAGCCGCTCGCAAAATGAACTGCGGGAGCCCATCTTAACATGGTGCCTAATCCCATTAGGCCCCGACGAACCCGAGGAGCTGCTGATTCACTTGGCTGTACCCGCCTCGTGCCACACCGTGAGCGGCAGCAGGGGGACCAAAGGGACCGCATGGGCGCCTCTAGCCGGGGCCTCCCAACTTTCCGGCTCCAGAGCGCAATTCCATGGGGATACGGCCCTTTGCATGGGGTTTAACCCTCTTCTTGCTCCCGATGGTCCCGGGGGATCGGCTCCGCGTGCACGGGCGCATCCCGCTGCAGGCGCGCGCTGGCCGCGCAGGAGTTAATCCTGGGTGCCTGCAGTCACTCATTAAGCTGGGGGAAGGGAGGCAGCCTTGACGGCAGCATAAAGAGAGGGCGTTTTGCCTTCCATCAGCTCCCACAAAAGGCTGGCGCTGGCGCTAGACAACTGCCTGGGACGAGCCCCCGTGTCCCAGCCCCGCATCAAAGCCCCGGAGCGATAGAGATGTCAGGGCGGAGAGGGCTGGCAGGAGCGCACGTGCCGCCGGCCGCGTTGCTGCGGGGACCGTGCGGCCCCGGTCACATCCACTGCTCCGAGTGGCTTGGGGACAGCAGGAGCCCCGGGGAGGGGACACAAAGCCGGGGTTAATGAGACATGCTTCTAGCCCGGAGAGCGAGCCGCGCTGCGCAGCAGGGCCCCGCGAGCCCCCCCGCCGGCCCCAACCTCAACAACAACAACAACAACAACCAGGGCGTGCGGAAGTGCGGCTACCTGCGCAAGCAGAAGCACGGCCACAAGCGCTTCTTCGTGCTGCGCGGCCCCGGCGGCGGCGGCGGCGGCGAGGAGGCGGCGGGCGCGCGGCTCGAGTACTACGAGAGCGAGAAGAAATGGAGGAACAAGTCCGGGGCGCCCAAGCGGGTCATCGCCCTCGACTCGTGCCTCAACATCAACAAGCGGGCGGACGCCAAGCACAAGTACCTGATCGCCCTCTACACCAAGGACGAGTACTTCGCCGTGGCGGCCGAGAATGAGCAGGAGCAGGAGGGCTGGTACCGCGCCCTCACCGACCTGCTCAACGAGGGCAAGGCGGCCTGCCAGGGCTCCCCGCACCGCCACCTCTCCTCGCCCTTCGCCGCCTCCTGCAGCGCCGCCTCGCTGGCCGCCGCCGGCGAGGACCTCAACTACGGGCTCATCACGCCGGCCGCCGCCGCCTACCGGGAGGTCTGGCAGGTGACGCTGAAGCCCAAGGGCTTGGGGCAGAGCAAAAACCTCACGGGCGTGCACCGGCTCTGCCTCTCGGCGCGCACCATCGGCTTCGTGCGCCTCAACTGCGAGCTGCCCTCGGTCACGCTGCAGCTCATGAACATCCGCCGCTGTGGCCACTCCGACAGCTTCTTCTTCATGGAGGTGGGGCGCTCGGCGGCCACGGGGCCCGGCGAGCTCTGGATGCAGGCGGACGACTCTGTGGTGGCGCAAAACATCCACGAGACCATCCTGGAGGCCATGAAGGCGCTCAAGGAGCTCTCCGAGTTCCGGCCGCGCAGCAAGAGCCAGTCCTCGTCGTCCTCCTCCTCGGGGGGCGCCGCGGGACCCGGCGGCTCCTCCGCCACGCACCCCATCACCGTGCCGGGGCGCCGCCACCACCACCACCACCACCTGGTGAACCTGCCCCCCAGCCAGACCGGGCTGCTGCGCCGCTCGCGCACCGAGAGCCTGGCGGCGGGCGCCGCGGGCAAGGGCACGGCGGGCCGGGTGCGCACGGCGAGCGAGGGCGACGGCTGCCGCCTCGGCTCGGCCGCCGGCAGCCCCATGAGCCCCGGCCCCGTGCGCACGGCGCTCAGCCGCTCGCACACGCTCAGCAGCGGCGGCAGGACGGCGGCCAAGCTGCTGCCGGCGCTGGCCGGGGGCGGCGCGCCCGGCAGCCGCTCCATGTCCATGCCCGCCGCGCCCTCGCCCCCCTGCGCCACCAGCCCCCTCAGCCTGTCGTCCAGCAGCGGCCTCGGCTCCGAGCCGGCCCCGCTGCACCAGCCGCAGCGCCCGTCGAGCGGCAGCGCCTCCGTGTCCGGCTCCCCCAGCGACGCGGGCTTCATGTCCTTTGACGAGTACGGCTCGAGCCCCGGCGGCGACCTGCGGCCCTTCTCCTCCTCCTCCACGGCCAGCAACCGCAGCAACACGCCCGAGTCGGTGGCCGAGACCCCCCCGGTGCGGGAGCCCGGCGGCGCCACCGACCTCTACGGCTACATGGCCATGGAGCGGCCGCCGAGCGGCCGCCTCTGCTACCGGCCCTGCGCCGACGCCGCCGACAAGGGCCACCGCAAGCGGACCTACTCGCTGACCACGCCGTGCCGGCAGCGGCCCGCGCCGCCGCAGCTCTCCTCCGCCTCGCTCGACGAGTACACGCTCATGCGGGCCACCTTCGCCGGCAGCGCCGGCCGCCTCTTCCCCGCCTGCCAGGCGGGCGCATCCCCCAAAGTCACCTACACCCCCTACCCCGAGGACTACGGGGACATCGAGATCGGCTCTCACCGCAGCTCCGGCAGCAGCAGCACCAACCTGGGGCCGCTGCCGGCGGCGGGGGGAGGAGGAGCAGGAGGAGGAGAGGATGATGGCTATATGCCCATGACCCCCGGCGTGGCCGTAGCCCTAGGGCAGGGAGGCCGGGGCGGCGATGACTACATGCCCATGAGCCCCACCAGCGTGTCCGCCCCCAAGCAGATCCTGCAGCCCCGGGCCGGGGTGGGTGGCGGGTCCCCCGGGAACGGGAGCAGCTACAAGACCAGCTCGCCCGGGGAGAGCTCCCCCGACGACAGCGGCTACATGAGGATGTGGTGTGGCTCCAAGCTCTCCGTGGAGAGCTCGGACGGCAGGCTGAACGGCGGCGACTACATCAACATGTCCCCGCGGGAGCCCCAGCACGGGCCCCAGGCTCCCTCCCTCACTCCCCCCGACTTCTTTTTCGGCCCCTCGGGGCACGCGGCCAGCGAGCCCTGCAAGCCCGGCTGCTACTCGTACAGCTCCTTGCCCCGCTCCTACAAGAGTCAGGGCCCGGCTAAGGACAGCGACCAGTACGTGCTCATGAACTCCCCGGGCAGGACGATCCCCGAGGAGGCGGCGTGCGGGGCGGCTCAGTGCCCCGCGGGTGCCCTCGCTCCCTCCGGCCACACGGTGCCTTCGCCCCTGCGGCACAGCCGCACCGAGAGCTTCCTGAGCCAGCGGTGCCAGCGCCTGGCGCGGCCCAGCCGCCTCTCCCTGGACACCTTGCGGACGCTGCTGCCCAGCATGAACGAGCACCCGCTGCCCCCCGAGCCCAAGAGCCCCGGGGAGTACATCAACATCGACTTCGGCGACGCCGCCGTCTACTCTCCCCCCTCGCTGCCGGCCGACAGCCCGGCCTCCTCGCTGGGCTCGGGCACGGGGCAGCGGCGCTCCCCGCTCTCCGACTACATGAACATCGACTTCGGCTCGCAGTCGCCCTCGCAGTCGGGCACGGTCTCGGTGGGCTCCCTGGAGGCGCTCTCGCCAGGCTCTTCCTCCAGCACGAGCCAGCCCGACGGGCGCTACCTGAAGTCGGCCGTGGGGGTGGCCTGCCTGTCCAGCCCGTCCGACGGTGGGGATTACACCGAGATGACCTTCGGCATGGCCACCACGCCGCCCCAGCCCATCGCTCAGAAGCCAGAAAGTGCCCGCGTCACGAGCCCCACGGCGGGGGTGAAGAGGCTCACCCTCTCGGGGGTCGAGGCGTTCATCCTCTCCAGCCCTCCGCCCGACCCCAACCGGGGGGCCAAGGTGATCCGTGCAGACCCGCAGGGGCGACGGAGGCACAGCTCCGAGACCTTCTCCTCCACCACCACTGTGACCCCCGTGTCCCCCTCGTTTGCACACAACCCCAAAAGGCACAACTCGGCCTCGGTGGAGAACGTGTCCCTCAGGAAAAGCGAAGGCCTGGAGGAGGAGCAGGGCAGCAGCCCCATGTGCCGGGAGACCTCAGCCGGCTTCCAGAACGGCCTCAACTACATCGCCATCGACGTGGTGGACGGCACCCTGGCGAACTGTGACAAAGGCAGGTCGAAAGGCAGGCACGTCCTGAACGGGGGCATCAACGGGCTGGAGACCAGCGCCTACGCCAGCATAGACTTTCTGTCCCACAACCTGAAGGAAGCAAGTGCTGTGAAAGGTGAGTAGCTCCGTCCCACAGCCAGGCGTGGTGTTGCTCCCTGCAGCGTTTCGTGCTCCCATGCAGGGTGCCCCCCGGCCCTCCTTAAGATTTCCCAGGCGAGTCCCCTAATAAATAGTCTTGGAGGATCCCTCTCTCTCCATATGAGATAAAGTTTAATTTGGGGCTACTTCCTCGTATTTAAATTCTGCTGCTGTGCTGTTTTCAGCGTGGGCACCTGGATACTCCAGTAGAAGGTAATGTTGGCACAGCTACTGTGTTTGGGTGACTTGAGAGTTTTCTTACGTGAGATTTTTGAGAAGTGTTTGGAAAATGTGGCCCAAATAGTTTATGTTAATGCAGCATGCAAATAATATGTGAAACATAAAAATGATGGCGTTGAAAAGAGTGAGGGAGATCAGACAACAACGACAAAAAAGTGAACAAAAAAAAAAAAACAAAAACCCCTTGCCTGTCTAGATGGGAAGGTCAATTATAACAAAGTGAGAAGGATTAATTTAATATCTTGATTTTGAAGTATCATATCCCTTGCAGAAGTTTAACAGAAGATCATGGTGAGCATGGGATGTGAAATGTTTTATCTAAACAAAAAAAAGTCTTTCCAGAAGTCATGACCTGTTTCCCCTTGTTTTGCACATTTTGCCTAAAGGCCTGCCCCATCGTGGTGTGTAGCCACGTTCCAGCTGGCAGTTCAATCACAGTGTGAATGACCAGTTGGTTGGCTTGCTTTTAAATGGACTGCAAATGGCTCAGCTTTTCAAAGACAAAAGCAAACCCAAGAAATCTACAACTTAGGGTAAGAGAGAATTTGTATTTTAATTGTGTAGCTGTTCCTTTGTTGAGGTGCTAGTTTTGGTGTTTAAAAAAAAAAAAAAAAAGAAAAAGAAAAAAAAAGAAAGAAACCACCGCACCCCCCAAAACAGCAAGCCACCTCCTCTGAACGAGTGAGAAATTGCAGGCAAGTGAGGAGCGCTCGCTGAGGAGGGCACAGAGCAGGCAATCTGTGAAGGATTAAAAGTTAATGGCGAGACACTGCGGGGATTCTCGTTGCTTTTGCATTTATGCAAGACCTGGTACTTTAAGCCTGTGTGTATAGAGAGCTGTAATATATGCTCATAGGTGTAGCTAGCTGAAATGATATGTGATTTAGAAGTAGTTGCTTGGAGGTTATTGGAGTTACAGTTATTGCTTCTGTATTCATAGTGCTGATAGGAGACATGAGTTAAAAGCAAAAAAGAAGTGCCAGTTTGTAAGACTTACTTACAGGGTCTTTTTTTTTTTTTTTTTTTCTCTCTCTGTTTTCTTATTAGCTAGTTGATTTTGAAGAAGAAAATATTTTCTCTTTTGATAGGAAGTACAGGAAGATGGAAAAGATGAGAGCTCCACCGTTTGCAGAGCAAGCTTTGAACCTAATTAAGACGAGAGGATTGTTGAATGAAATGTCAAAGTTTTAAAGGATGAACACTTACTCTGAATGACTTGGAGGGCTGAGGGCAGAGCACTATCTGTTAGTCGTTTTTAGCTTTGCTGAAGTCAGATTCAGGATTTGTATGGCTCGATTAAAAACCATGTGAATGCTGCGATTATTGGTTACTTTTGCCTTAAAAGTCAAGCCTTGGAATTCTGTTCCAGGACACTTAACAAACTATTCTGCGCGTTTCTTTGCAAATTGATTCTTTCTTTTTTTTTCAGAATAATTGAATTTTTCTTGAGCCACCTACAGCCCCAACTGCAAACCAAGCCCATGTTGGGAAAGAGCTATTTCCACAACATTCTCCAAACTGCTGACCCTAAGGCAAAGGGGGGGAACAGGGGGAGGGGAGGCAGCTGCAGAGAAAACCTGGAGTGGATACGAGTGCTCTCAGCATCCAGGCTAAAAGCAGGGGGAATAAAATTAGTGAGGATAAGCAGGAGGAATTGACTCCCACCCTGCTAATGAGGTAAACAAAGGGTAATGCAGTAAACACAGCGATGTTAATTTGGTCCACGGTGTACAGAGGAGAAGGTTTAATTCTGTGAAATATTTGACAAACAGTGGTTATAGACTTGCCTTATTTTAATATTCAATCTCTGTGAATATTTATTTTCCCTGTTTCCCTAGGAAGCTTATAAATGTAGACCACAATCAGAAGTGTTCTGGGTAAACTCTTTAATCTCCACGTAGGAGGCAAAGCTGTCCTCTGCACCACTCTGCTTCCCTGAAAAACGTGTAAACCTATTGCGCATAGTTACAGCTATTCTGCTCGGGGATTACTGTAGCCAATATCAGGTCATAGCAGTAAGGAAAAAAGACTCGCACAAACATCAGTCAGCAGTGTTCTGGGTTGCATTTTAAAAGCAGAGTTTCATGTTAACAACCGTATTTGTGGCAGGCTAACCAGAAAATTAACAGCACGGGAAAGTAGAGATATAAATAGTTGTATCAGTACAAGTAGAACCAAGTCATTAACTTTTGCAAATACCCACGTTTCTGTTTTGGTTTTCATTAGGTTTTTTGCACTGGAGTTTGTTTACAGAACTGCTACTACAACTGTTAAAAGATCACTCGGTTTTGTGCCAATGCATTTGAAGTCCAACACCAGTAATTTGAGAGATTACTAAGACTTTCTTGTTTTGCAAAGAAACACGTATGCAATTTAAAGAAAAATGTATTTTGAGTGTAAGCAGGGGTAAACTCTGTTTACTATTGTAACACTGTAGTGATTCACGTAGATTTGAGGAAATCTCATTTAGCAGAATGAATTAATAGTTCTCACAAGAGAGAGCTTTTGCCATGTATGATCAGCATTGTTTATTTAGATCTTTGCACTTCTTTTGAATTCTGTTGTATTATCAGAGTTACTGAGTGGGAAGCTTTACTTCTTCAAAACTAAAGAAAAGTTCAGAGGTATTTTACAGCAGTGGAGAATGCGCTTTTGTTTAGCAACAGGGACAGGAAAACCTCTTTCAGAGATACTGCGTATACAAGTAAGCTTCTTGCAGGGGGGTTATCAGTAAAATAATATTTCCATGAGTGTAAAATACTTGTAAAAAAAAAAAAAAAATTGGAATTCTTCCTAAGGGTCTGTAGCAGAAGTGAATATTTTTCATGTGGGTAACAGATGTAAAGGAAATTATTTATATCATTTGAAGTAATAAGGTGGTTGGCTTTCATGTGTGGCTTGTCTCTGCTGTCAGTAACTTATCTCTGCTCTAGGGAATGCTGTACTTTTGGAATTCTCTGTCCATATTATCCTGTTGTGACAAGAGCAAGCTAGTACAAACAAAATAGCTGTCAAAACAGAAAAATTAAAAGATTGCTTAAAATTATCAGTTTGTTTAGTTCTACTGTACTCTGAAAGTGCGCGGATATTTAAAGAGTCTGAAAAACACTTGCCTTCATCTGATATGTAAATAAAAGAAAACTGTTACTGGTCAGTGGCAACTCTTGTTATATGCTGATAATTAGTTTTGTTCTAATATTGACTGCTCTTTTTTTTGCTTAAAGAGGTGTGAACTGTATATGGTTTTTATTATTTATGGAGACATTTATGCTAATTTTCTTATGTAAATTATTTATTTAAATGGATTTGCGACAGATTATACCACCGAATGATCTGACTTTTTATGGTGGAATTTAGCTCTACTGAATTTAAATGGGAGTTTTACCTTGATTTCAGTGGTTGTAATCTTGACGTTATTAAGTAAAATTCCCTTTAAATATTATTGCTCTTTTTTTGGAACAACTTTGAAATAGGGAATTTTGCTTAATTATGAAAACATCAGACTTGGCTGTGATATCTTCAATTTTTGTTTGCTTGTTTGTTCCTACAGCCACAGTGCTCTGTAACCTTTAAAGGCTTCTATATGGTCTAGTAGTTCTGCTCTAGTTTTCTAAAACTGAACAAATACTGTATATAATGATGAAGAAAACTGAGGGTTGTTTTCATCCTATTCACGTTTCTCTTGTCTTGGTTTATATGAAGAAGTCTTCATCTGTAATGCATCTACTTAAGATAGTAGTAAGGTGATTTTGGGTAATGATAATGAACCCTCCCCCCTTGTCAATTAGCTCTTGCTTTTGTGAGGGTTCTATGATTGCATCTAACCAATAAAAAGCCTATCTTAAGAAATCTCTTCCTGTGTCTTTCTAATGGCAATTTAGATTATTTAACACAAAACTCTTGTTTCCTCTTTTTTTCCATTTGAATTACTTTGCACAGTAAATAATAGTAAGATTCTTTTTTTCTTTCTAATACAACTGCTGTAAAGTTTTACTTTGCAGAGCAGCATGAGAGTGTATAATTGCCTCTTTCACAAAGCTTGTATTCATTTGTAAAAGACTTGTTATAAGTATTAAAACAATTTTTTGTTGTGTTAGAAATCTATGCATCTTTTACAGTCTTTTTCTTTTTAGAATAAATTATTCGTAAATGCAGTATTTTCTCTTACTGATATGTTCTATGAAGTGAAATGATTGCATCAAAATTAGAAGCTGAAAGAACTCAACTACCCTGAATATCATACATAACTTAAGTTCAGGATTAAAATTGTAGGTTTTCTCTTAACAACTCTGGAAATGCACTTCTTTTCTTTCAGATTGCATTTTACAAGAGACCAAACCAAAATGGTTAGGTACCAATCTGGCAATACTATTCATGAAGCACAAAATAATAAGTTTATCTAAAATTAATTGAAACCTTTGGTATTATAAGTTAGGATGATTATATGGATCTCAGCTTTTTACAAGCTGGTAGAATATTAAAACATGCAACGTGTATTAGTCTTTTATTTTGCTTTATACTTTAAATTATGTGTAGCTATACTGCTCATTTAAAGAATGTCATGGTTGCTTTGAGTCATTTAAGACAGATTGTTATAGACTAAGTTGAATGGTGGGTTTGTTCTAAAATGAGCCAGTACAGTCATTGCTCAAGGCAGAGGAAATGCTTAGGTTGATGATTGCTTCTGATTACTTGATTTCTTTCGAGATAGCTACAGAGACTAACGTTCTCTTGCAAGTAAAATGGATAAAGGAATGTTCGAACAAAAAGAACACTAGGACATCCTTTATATGCTGTTTTTTTTTCTAATAAGGAGAGAATAGCATGCGTTTCTTTATACTGGATTTAGTATTATTCTTAAATAGCGTTAATTACCCTGGAATGCTGAAGTGGTTGAAAAGTTGAAACACAGCAAGTGTTCACAGAAAAATTGTTATCGTTAGGGTCTATAATGAATCTCTCCCCTCTACTTGGCAGTTAAATTACAGTGGAGATTCAGTTCAGGTTATTTTCCGTTTAAACCAAATCTTCTTTAAAGTGGGATGCAATTTTATATACATATATGTGATATTAGGTAACCAACATACAGAGAAATTGCTATATCTAATTTATTTTCAAACAGTTGAGTTACTGCATGCTTCTGCACTGGTGTTTTAATTGTTTCCTGTATGTGTCCAGGTACGCACCCATTCAGCCCCGTGTAGTAGTCATGACCGCTTTAGCGGAATTCTTGCAAGTTTTAATATTACATTTGCAAAGCACATTTAACTTGTATAAAGAGAGTTTAGCAGCTTATTTGGTAATCAGGGTATGTAATTATGAGGGTTTCAGGACTGTCTTTACTTTTTTGTTGATGTTTCTTACAATATTTGTTTAAAAGTGATCTGTGTATATCCATGGAAACCCGTGGTATCCATTGATTTTTGGAAGTTGGTGTACTGACCCCAGAGTTCATGTGTGTTTTGTTGGTGTGCTTGTTTAGTTTGTAGTTACTTCTTATTTTTTAATTGTGTATGTGTGTAAGGGGTCAAGAGTGGCAGTCTTGAGAGCCAGGTTGGGTTAGGTAGTTGTCTTGCTGCTGGTTGTTGAAACAGCTGGGTTTTGTCCTACAGACTTTCCACAAACAAAACTAATAAAACTTTTTTTTTTTTTTTTTTTTTTTTTTTTTTTTGGTGGTGCTTGTCTCAACTGGCTTTAGCTGCCCAAAATGTAGGCACCTCGAGGGAGATACCTATGGCAGGAATTTGCCCTGCAATTGACTGTATCTCGGTCAGTTCAGGTGGTGTTTGTAGTTTTCATGCTAAATTAGGCAGGATGAATCTTTCCCTTAATTATAGGGATGTATTTGTATTTAAAGCAAAAATCGTAGGGCTAGGCATTGTAAAACCTGACTCAAAACTTAGTGAAAATAATGTAAAGGTTACCCGCATCTTTACAGAGGCCTACTTATAAACAAAAACATACATACTTTTTGAGTGTTAAAGTGGTAGCACAATATGGTAACTTTGGGGGCTCATTCAAAGAGAAGCAGCCGCAGTAGCAGCCGCAGCAGCAGCAGCGTGGTGTAATCTCTGCTCCCCAGCCGCACAGACGCTCGTGAGGGCTTCCCTCCACAGTGTGTGTGATTACAGAGACTAGTCTGGTAAGTGCATTTAGATCTGCGTGGAGGTGGGATGTTCCTTGATGGAGTAGGTGACAAATGGACTGCTAAGACTGGCTGGAGGGAAAACGAGCAACTAGCAAACTGAGGGAAGATTTTCAATCTAATTAGGAGAAATCCATTTGAAAATCTGTTAAAAAGACCCGTGGCAAGACTCCAGGGCCTGATACCTGTCTGGTTTTTCTTATTTTCAAAATTTGCATAATTTTTCCAGAACAAGTGTTTTTATTTATTTATTAATCAGTGGTAATGGCCTCAAATTGTGTATAGGGCTGTCTCAAAAAAGCAATAAAAAAATCCATTTCTCCTGTGCAGTGGTATCCCACACCCTTTGGAAAGAAGCAGATTTTTCATTGGAAGTGGGGAAATATTTTCTGAAATAACTGTTTGTTTGTTTGTTTGTTTTTTCCAAATGCAGATTTGCTGTTTTACCTCACATACAAATGCTGTTAGAGTGTGTGTTTATTTTTATTTATTTATTTATTCTTTGGATCTTAGCGAACCAAACACAGAAAGAGTTAATGGAAACACCCGAACCCCGGAGCTAAGCCCCCAACTCGGATCACGATATCTACATTGCAAAGTAGTAACGTAATAGCTCGATTCCGTAGATGAGGAATGATTCAGTGTTTTGTTTACATTATTTGTCAATCTCTCCAGCATCCTAGAGGAGCACACTTCCTTCCTGGCAGATGGCAGCCCCAGGGCCATGCACCTGCCATTACAAGCCCTGCGCACTAGTAATCTACCCCAGCATCAGTGTTGACAAAAGGCTAATGATTGGAGACGGTCTGCCTGACAGCCTGAACAAAACAGGGACATAGTTGTCCTTCAGCGAGGGCCTCAAAGATCTTAGGAAGGACAGACGAGATGCTATACCAGGAATTATAATGGAATTTAATTTAGACTTCCTTGGACGTGTTTGTAGCATGAGCCGCTGTTAAGGTAATTATGTTGCAGAAAGTAAGCGGTGTGTCTCCAATAAGGGGTTTTCTGTTGCTCCAACACAGTGATACCCTATTCTGTGTGTGGTAGCTCTGTGCAGATGTCAGTGCACATGCATCGTTTAGCTGGGGCTGCCCCCAAAATCTGCAGAAGAGTATACTGTATTTACTGGAGATCTGCAGTCCTCCTGCAGGGTCGAGTCCGGTGCTCTCAGATGAGTCCAATGCTGTGTTAAAAAGTAAGAATGTCTCATTTTTTTGTGGATGCTGTGTTTGGTGGTTGCACAGTACATTCCTGTTTCAGTCATTTGATTTGTAATGCTACGTGTTGTTATTATGCCAGTAGGCCAGGATCTCTTAATTTGTCCTGTGTTAGCCTCTCCTGTGCATTTATGTTTGTTTGTTCTTTTTTGTTTGTTTGAAATGAAATTGGGAGGCGTTTCTAGGGGACGCTACCCAAGGCGAGGATGTCTTTGAAGTAGGCCAGGATGTTCTTTGCTAAATTTAAAAACTACCCAAATATTACCCAGAGTTTGTAGAGTATTAAGCAGGATTACATGACGCACGGATTAGACATTGTTGAGCAGCTTGTTTTTGTTTGAAGGGGTCAGAAATGGAGGCACTGGGGCTTTAGTGTAATGCCGAAATAGCAAACTTGCTGATACCAGAAACAGCAGAAGTTTCTTAGAAACAGCAGTACACAGTGGGAAATTTTCCACGCTGTATAATTTCTCTGAGTGATGGAGATGCTCAAAAAAAAAAAAAAAAAAAAAAAAAGTAATTGAAAATTGCTGTGGTGATGAGTGTAAGGTGCGGAAGTCCTTGTTCTGTTTGGTGCTCTCAGTTTTGAGATCAGTTACACAATTTAAAGTCGATGAAGAATCATGCTAAAAGTAAGACTTAAGATAGAGGACTTCTTACAAGTCAGAGACAAACCATAAATCATAGGAGTAACAGTTGGAAAATTGTGTCAATGAAAAATGTTAAATTGAAAAGAATAATCTCTAAACAGTTTTATATTTGCCTCTTGGAGCGTGTTCTGCCAGGCAACGTGCTATTTAAAAAATAGTATTTCAGCCAGTCCTAATGTCCAGTTTAACTCCTCATTAAATTGGATACCATTGTTAAACTAATGTGTAGAATGATAACAAATGATAACTCAGAAGACTTTTTTTTTTTCTTTTAGATCCAGGTTTTTCTCAGCAGGAGAAACTGAGGAATAGATTGTACAGGACATTCAGATGAAAGTTTTCTGGGGAGAGTTAGGCTTAACTTTTACATTATTGTAGGAGAGGACATACAGTTGAGTGGTTGCTTAAGAACAAGAAAACAGTAACAGTGGCTGAGTCTGTTTTCATTCGTGGAGATAAGTAAGACTATAGAAAGTACTTGCCGTAACCATCAGTCCTGCATTTCAGCCTTATATGTGAGAAATAAGAATAGAATTGACACGTGGATGCCAGTGTCATCTGATTTTTGTTCCGTTCATATGAAAACACTCCACATGACCAAGCTGCCTGCTTAAACTACCGTGTTCTCTCCAGTGCTTGAATCATTGAGAAATTATGGCACATTTCTCCTCCAATTCCTTTACCAGTTTTTATATTGCTGATATTTTTTTTCCCCCCTTCAATGAAGGTTTGTTTTTATTTATAGTACAGTAATGAACATCTATAGAGACAGTTGTGGAAGTATCTCACTTGCCCAAATGCCAGGGTAGATTTACAGGGATGAGCAATTTCCCCTAGTGAAGAAGCAGGCACTCTTGAAGATGGTGTTCTTGAACTAGAACCTGCAGGGAAAGATAGAGTACTGATTTTCATTTAAAATGTTGATAGATCAAATCCCGGATCAGGTGTTTAAGGAAGATTTTCACTGATTCCAGAGGAAGACTTTTGACAAGGGAATTGTGAAATATGGATCTGTAGGGTGGAGGTGAAGTTCTTAATAGGGCAGTTCCACTCAGCTGGGTTGGAATACCATTCATTTGGACGACATAAACATTTGAAAGTGATTGTGTTTAATATTAAAGTTTGTGAACTCTGAGAAGGTTTCTTTGTAATAAAATTATTTGCAGTTAATTAGTTTTGATCTATTATTACAAAAACTTGGAACGTTTTCTGGAAGTTTGATTCCTTATCCAAGTATAATTAATGAAAGAGTACATAATTTATTGAGCAGCAAAGTCATACTGCCAGTCACAAAATTAGTGCTCTGCCACTTTTACAATAGTTACAGAGGAACGGGCACGGAGAGGAGCATTAAGAATAAACATCTATATGGTCTGAAGGCACAGAGTACTTGAGGGAGCTTGCAGTGAGCCTCAGGTGGTGAAGGTACTTCTGAATGTGTAATCTCAGTATTGCATCAGTTATTGCACAGGTGTCAGAGACCCTTGTTAGCAGCAATGAGTGCTAGGGTAAGAGTGTTTCCTTTGTAAAACTCTTCCCTAGTAAGGTACCTTAGCATTACGTTACTCTGCTTTTAATCTTTAAGTATCAAATACATAAAATCAGCTTCTAATTTTAGTAGTAGCTGGTGTCTTCTACATAGGTAGTAGATCGTGTCGGTGCTAAGTAAAGAAATCGGTAGTAATCAGTTGTTGAATGATGGCCAGTAGGGTGGTTTCCAGATATGAATACGCCAGTTTGCTTCAGCAGCAAAAGTGATTTCTAGACCAGGTCTTCTTTCATTCTTTTTCATCAGTATGAATGTTCAAGGGGCAGTAAACTAAAAGCTGTTTACAATATTAGGTGGTGCATCTGTGAATAACAATAATAATAATAAATAAAAAAAAAAGAGACATCATGAAGTCAGAACTTGATAGTGAAAGTTGTAGCTTTATTGGTATTGATTTTAGTTGAACCAGGATTTGGCCCCTAAGAAATAAGTTGCTAGATGCCATTATTTTAATAAATGTATACTTGACCACTCTAGGAAGAGGAAACAATGAGTGAGCATGGTGAAACTGGTGTGCTTTAACGCAGAGCTATGTGAGACGTTCAGAGACCGCACTGCTGTTTCATGGCATCATCACAACAGGTTACCCGTGGAGTGCGCTCCGAGTCTGAAATTACCCCCAAGACGTGACGCTGCGTCACCCGTCCCGCTTTAATGTGCCATGCTGCCCGCGTACGCACCCAGTCATCACGTGGAGAGAAAGTGCTACTTTCTTCTAGTAGTTTTCTACTCTGCTCACCTCTCATTATGTTTTTCTTTCCTTTCATTGTAGCTTTATAAGGAGACAACATTTCAACCACATGATTTTTAATGAAGAATTCTTTACGTGATATTTTTGTATACTCAGGCTCGTATTGTACTGATTATCCCCTTGCCTTGGTGGCAGTGATGGTGTAAAATGCGCAACTGGGACTTAACTCTGGGCACTCAGAGGTGGGAGGCATGGCTTTGAGTGGATCAGGGGTTAGAAAGGTGCAGACATCATGGTTTTCTAGAGGCAAGTGTTTTAACTGTTCCCTACTTGGTGAATTTAAAATGGAAAATACTGAGCTCTCGAGGATGGATGGGAAGTGCTTAAGAGACAACTCTGTACTTTCTGTCCTGAGTGGAATGAAGCGTCTTCTCTTTAGTCAGGTATCTCAACTCTGGAGATGAAGTGAGCATTAAGAAATATTTCTTTGCTTAGTATTTCCCATTTGTTTCGGATCTCGTCCCCTTTGTCAGGCCCACACGTTTTGTTTGTCTCGTTCAGGCATTTTCCCATGCGCGTTGTGAAGAGCTGTCTCTTCTTGACTCGCTCTGCAGGCAAAGGGCTTTCCGGTTCTGCGGAAGATTGAAGAGCGGTAGGCAAATAGGTCTGTTATTCAAACTATTTAAGTTCTTTGTTGTAATCCTTTCTCTTTTTTAAAAAAAATTATTATGTAAAATCATGAGTTTTTTGAACTATGGGTCAGCTTTATCTTACTGGAGCGTGTGTACGTGTGCATCTACTGCACTTGTGCTGCATCTGTGTGTGTGTATCTGAGTAAGATTTTGTTTTGCTTCTGTAGTCTACGAGACAGTTCCCATTTGAGAGATGGGAAAGACATTTTGGTACGCATGACAAAATATATTAATCAGCTATTCACATCATACACAAACATGGCAAATTCTTACCTGAAAGCAGGAAGCAAAGCACATTTGATAAATGGCAAACCGCTTTCCAATCAGTGGAAGAATAAGCACAATGGTACAGTGAAGCGCATTCAGTATTTGCCAGCTACTCCAGGAGTGGGAAACACTTGCAAAACTCCGTGATGTAGTTTAGGAAAACAATTAGAAATACGGGGTACGCTGTTAATTCAGAACGTGGTATCCTGGGGCTGTGAAGGAGACTCTTGGAATGACCCTTGTAACTCTCAAATTCCCTTTCTTCACTGGGTCACATGCTACTAGAGCTTTTATTGCCTAACATGTATGTTTGTATGATGGGTATGGTGGCACCTTTCCTAAAACTTTTCATCTTACTGTGACAGTTTTTTCCAAGATTTTTTTCATGGCAGGTAAGGTATCACTAGGGAGGTTTGGGGCCACTTCTCTTCTTGCTCCCGAGTTGTCTTAGATCTCTTTTTGGACCATTTGTGGTCTTCTGGAATCATAATAATTGCTTGGATTATTCCCTCCTCCCCCTTTTAATTTCAGTTAGCTACTGGAAATGAGGATTTATAATCCATATAAACTGCCAACTCCAGAGTGGTCTGTGGACTGTAATTTGGTAACGTCTGATATGGGGGAATCTGTTGTTTATATGCTGTTTGGGTTGGCTTTATATTATATGTTTTATGGAAATGTTTTCTCACTTAAGAGATTTTGTCCAAGTTTTATACCTGCTGAATAGGAAAGTATTTCTGTGGTCTCTTTTATCTTAAATGTTGGCTGAATCTGGATTTTTGTTGTTGTTGTTAGATACTTTTGATGGCTGTGGGTGAGGCTGAGGCATCAAGCTGGAAAACATTTTTTAGAGCTGCTCTGCCTTTTATTATGCCCCAGGTTGGCTGGTTTGCTTGTTTTCCTGCTTGTAAACAGGTGTCTTGTGACTGCTGCTGGTTCACTATGATTGTGTCGCATGGGCTGTTCAGGGCTATTTGCAATCCAAGGGAGAATATTTGAGAGGAGACAGTTCAGTCCTTGCAGGTCTGATGGAAGCCAGCAGGGCTGGGCTGTGTCTGAAGGACACAGGAGTGTAATTAATGGACGGAAATAACCTCTTTTGAGGCCAGTTTGTCAACAGCTGCATGACTTCAAAGTTTTAGGGGGGTATTAACATACACATTCTGCAAGTAGAGTAACTGCCTATTAGAAAATTGCATGAAGCTCCTTAATTCCTTCAGTGTGATTTCAGTAAGCACATCTCCAGTACGCAGCAAGAGTGGGTATTCTTATTTTAAATTTCCATATATATGTGGGTTTTCTTGTCTAGCCAGAGTTGTTGCACCACATATAGCGCTAGTAGGTTTGGCCCACCCTGTAGATACCTTACTTGCTCCTCATTAGATGCCTACCAAAACAGTCCTCTTAAAATGAGGTCTAGCTTCCACAGGTAGCCACTTTAAAGTCTTTCCAGTACTGAAGAGGCAGGGCTGACCCAGTCTCGGCACTCATATATACCACTTTCTCCTCCCTGACTATAGAGGGAGCCTATACTCTTAGCATAAATGGCACAGCTAGCTTCTGGACGGCCAAGGTTTGGTGAGATGCGTCTCGTACTGAGTTTAGTCTATTTTAAGCAAAAGGGCTTGAAAGGAGACCGCTGCTTGCTGTGCATCAGCTGGATGTAGCTAAGTGTTTCTGCCTGACCTAGACTGTACTCTCGCTGGTTAGTTTATGATGTATTGTGCTTGTTCAGTAAATGTGAAATTAAAAGGGATTTGTGTTTTCTCTAGCTATGCAGCTGCTGCACTGTTGACTGAACACTTTTCAATATGTTTCCTGGTCAGTCACAATTCATGAAATATGGAAGGAGATCGTGTCCTTACAGCTTGGAAACAGCCTCGCATCTTAAAGGCATAGGCACCTCTGGGGAAACACTCGTGTTTTGCATAATATTTTGTGTGCACTTTGTGTGCCTCTTCTGTTCTTTGCAAAGAGTGTTTCTGAAACAGCATCCTACCTTTCCTAGGGCCTCCCCTAGTGCACACTCTCCCACAGGAAGCTCTAGTTCTTTACTGGGATTTCCTGAAATGTTCACAACACCTACTTGTGATGTTCTCAGCATCTGTAAAATGCTGGGATCTTGGCAATGGAAAAAA
Organism: Microcambeva ribeirae; assembly: GCA_035222435.1. NCBI lineage: Eukaryota > Metazoa > Chordata > Actinopteri > Siluriformes > Trichomycteridae > Microcambeva > Microcambeva ribeirae. The sequence continues at coordinate 7,545 of JAYECN010081395.1, read as the reverse complement.
AAATTAATGCGAGTCTTTGTTATACTGGAATCTCTCACTGAAGTCTAGGGGAATTCTCTCCCGAGCATCAGTGGGACTAGAGCCAAACTTCGTCAAAGTGACAAAGATGTATTTTCATCTGTTTGTTCTATAGAAACTGTCCTGGCAATGTAATACAATGGTAAAAGATGATAACTCAGTTGTTTAGTCATGTGGTCAGATATACTGCTGTAAAGTAGAACGTATTCTTCAAAACGTGAGGTACTGGTGAACCTTTTCAAGAGAAGTAAGCTGCGTTGGTTGTTTATAAACACATAGACACTCCAGCAAGTGAGACCAGCCATAAAACAAAACAAAACAAAAATGCATGTGTGAAGAGCACCATGAGAGGAGGAGAAAACAGCCCTCTTGATGGAGTACAGCTTTGTTTATGTCAATATTCAGTGAGAGCTCTAGTAATTACAGAATAAAGTCCACAACGTGCTCTGCAGTTAGCAATATTGGACATAAGTGATACTACTGTTGTTCATCCTTCTAAAAAGCATCTTTGAAGTTTTGGAAAAGATGTTTCAGAAGCACCCAGTGCTTTGAGAGCATAGTATTTTTTATATTAAAACAATAAGCAAACAATTTTTTTTTTTTTTTAACTTAGGGAAGCTCACATATTTTGTGCTTAAGGTCTCAGAGACAACAGCGCATATTTTGTTGTTTTTCAAGTTGGGATTTGTTGTGTGCCTCTTACTTGTGCCTTAGGGTAGGTTATTTTATATCTGTTTTTCTTAGCTGCCTTTCTTAAAAGTAGAGCTTTGGCATCTATTTGGTCTAGTAGAGCAGATGAATATAGGGTTGTTTCACTTTATGTCTTCAGGTAGCTGTTAGATAAGGAGGATTCTAAATGCCTGCAGTGGAGCCAGGGAAAATCTTATTCATTCAGTACCATTTGTGTTTCTTGCTTGAGAAAGAAGTAAAATATAAGACAGAAGTTATGAAGTTATGATTCTACATGTTTTCCACTTTCACAAATTAGCGTAGGACCAACTTCCAGTTCTTAAACTGTTGTTCTCCAGAGATAAATTTTAAACACCAGAATTACTTTCTGAAACAATTTAGTGAGCTTTCCCCCCTCCTTTCAAATGGAGTATCAGTTAGCCTCCAGGTATGATACATGGATGAATATTTGTGATGCCACTGTGCCAAAAATACCTCCTCTCCTTTCATATCTTAACAAAACATTAGTTTCTGTAGGCAATACATTCCGTATCTGCTTCAAAAAGAAGTGCTACTTCATCTAGAGATTAAATTCAGAGCACGTTATAAAGGAAGTTACAGGTGCTCTTTAAACAGTCTGTTTTTTAAAAAAAAGAACACAGCATAAAAATAACATTTTTTTTTAGTATTCTTTTCAGTATTCCTCACAAATACAATCATTGCAAAGAATACCATCTAATTCGAAAAGCAGAAATTTAACAATATATTCTTTGAGACATCTTTTTGCTTGATTACTGAAGGTGTTTGCCTGTTTACTGAAGGAATAGTAGGAGAAAATCTGATGAGGGGGTAATGTTAGTGAGGGAATGAAAGTCTGTTTTCGAGATGACTTTGTGGCTCGCTAAGGACTGACAGGTATTAGGTGCCTCGCTAGATTTGTGAATCTGCCTTCAAGACAGTGACCGCGGGCTGCTCTCCTGGTCTCGCAGGTTGGGGCTGTGGGGGTGTCGGTGGAGCCCCCCGACTCGTTAGGATACAGCCATAGTCTCTTCGAGTGTGTCCTGCTATGGCTGTTTTCTCTCCCTATAAAACTGTTTCTAAGGGTTTTCTGATTTTCGTTTGGGGTTATATAGATTATGTTTAACAGCTTCCAAAGTTGTAAAGAATGCAGCTGGGTACAGTAAAATGCATAAATGTTTGTAAGATATTGACTTATACTCGAATGAGCAGAGACAGAGAGCAAAAAATGTGTTTGACTAGATAAACTATGCTTATAATTCAAAAGATCACAAATAATTCTCCTGCAGAAGTATTTTAAAATTGTAAAAAGATATGCTCGTAAATAGGTTCTCCTCTTTGTGCTGAGAAGTGCTGAACCTAGCGGTTGTTTCACAAGCCAATGACCCTCTGTAACTTCCACTTGAAGGAAAATCTGCTGGTTATGGTTTAAACTATAGATGTGAAACAGCGCTCCTTATGTACGACGAACTGATAAAGTTTTGCTTTGTTTTTGTCTGTATTTCTGCCCTGTCATGAAAGAATTGGAGATCATCTGGCAACAAGTAAGAATACGTTTTTACAAGATTTTATTATATAGCTCTTTTTCTTGCAAGTTTAAACTCCCCAAGCATTGTTGGGAGTGTTTAAAAGCCCTTGAAAATAAGGAGACTCTAGCTTTATTAAGAGGATTTTTTTTTTTTTTTTCTTTTTCTGATGCAAAGTTTATATGTGGTAGATGGAGTTACTAGCGACAAAAGATTAAGGGTTTAACCTGATTTGTGTTGCTGTATTCACAAGTGGACTCGTATGAATGCAATACTATTGCAAACAATTAGATTAATTGCTGACATGAAATATTTAGCTATTTAAAGATTCTCAGTATTGGTACTTCGAAAGATTTGAAACTGAGAAAACCAACTGCTCTTAATTTTTTCTGTGCTACAAAACAGATCAGCTCATTCTTCTTTAAGTGTGTGGAAAGAGGATTCTAACTTGGTATCATGAAAGAAACAGTAGGACTGAAGAAAACATTTAAAGAGTTGGACAGAAAAAGCCTCAAAAAAGGAGGAAAAAATATCTAATTTGTGTAAAAGATACCTGGTTAAAATCATAATAAATTTTAAATGCTGTATATATATCAAATGAGAACCCATTAGGAGAACCTATGGAAAAAGAAAACATCTCTTTTCACCTGTTTTATTTTTAGTCCAGTAAGACAATATTTTAGATCAATGGGCAAAATAAATAATGAGCTTTGAGAAACACAGGGCATCTACCTGTAGATACTTTTCTCTTTTCTCAGAAGGAATTTCCTTTTCCTCCCTTAACCATCATCTATCAATACTGTTTAACAGACTTTCCATCGAAGTGCTAGAAACTTTTTCAGGCAACGTACCACGTAATTTTGCTTCTCTCAAGAATTCTGCGGAAAATGTTGGCCGGTTGTACAGAACTTTCCTCCGCACTTCTGCGGGATTCTGTAGAAACGTTTAGGAGCTGTAGATTTCTGCAGAAATGTTTACACTGTAGTCTCAGAGTGTAGATAGGAAACACCCGTATGGGAAAGTTACAGTTCCTGTTGCTGAGTGTCCCAGTATGTAGAACTGTAGAAAGGACGTTGTGCGATGATACTTGGCCCAGTGACTCTTAACTGCACAGGGCACAGCAGCTTTACTGGGGACACATGGAAGGTTCAGAACACACAAGAGGAAATTATTCCTCACGGAGCATGAATAAAAGTTTGAAGCTCCAGATTACAGGGTGCCTGTATTGTCTTGTTCTTATACTCCTGCTTAGGCTTCTGCTTGTAACCACTGTTGGACACAAAAACTGGGCTAGAGCAGTCTTTACTCTCCTTCGTTATGGGTGCTGTCGTGTTATCTTGTTCCTTTCACTTCATAGTTTTTAGGAAGGTTATTTTTTTTGGTCTCTTCTTCCCGGAACATGAAACTTGTGACTTCTTGCCCAGCTTCATCTCTCTCTCACTCCTCTATGATTAAGTGATTCACAAAGGTGGTAACAGGGGACTTTTGTAGAAAAACATTGATACAAAATAGAAAATCATTAATTATTTTTTTCTATTCTACCACCAGATGCTCAGAGTTGTGAGGATATAATGACAAGAGAAAGCAGTAGGAAAAAAAAATGCCAATAATTTTTTTTTTTTTTTTGCAGCTCTGAGGCTGGGTTGCTTAGTGTTCCTTTATATCATACCTACCTTTCATGCCAGATTGTTCCTCTTACCATCTTCGCTTTCTCTTTTCCTTCACTTCCCATATTTTTCTGTTGTGCCAGAACAAGGAATCTTCAGCGTTGGTCTGCTTCAGCAAGAACATCAGGGCTCAGGAAGGCTTCTTCAAGAAGCATCTCTCTGGACACGTATCGTGTAATGAAAATCTAAGAGCTGTAACAATCAGCCTAACATTTAGTGTGTGACCACCCGGTGAGTTTAGATGCCAGGTTAGAAGCATAAGTGAGGCATATAACGCAAGGGATATTTCAGTCTAAATGGCAAGTAGCCTAAAAGTCGGTTTGCACAACAGGTGGGTAGCTGGTTGTGAAAGCTGAGGAGAGCCTTGTGTTTTAAAACATGCCACTCTGAAGATAGATGCCTTCCCTTATGATGGAGGGGCGCTCCAGCCTCCATACGGACTTTGTAAACCTGAAACCTCTTTCAGTATTAGGTGCCTAAGCCCTTTTGTCAGTGATGGAGGCAGGGATCAAAGAGCGCCTGGGAGAAGTGTTTTTGTTCCCCTGACCGCAATATTTCGGTGGCCAGACCACTCACCCAGTACTGACCTGCATCCATTACCTTTCTGCCTGAAAAGATCTAAATCCTCTTCCCCCCGCCTTCCCGCCCCTAGCATGTTTGAGCCATATATTCTTTGGCAGAGTGCTCTCATTCTTCCTCACTGAAGCATTTTTTTATGGAATAATTAGATAACCCATTGTAGTGGAAAGGCAGAGTGAACATAGCTCCCCACAACTTCCATGAGGCTTTATGCCTGTTTCCATGAACATTTAAATATTTAATATGAGTAATTCTTCAATTTATTCACTGGAAAACATTGCTTGCTTGCTTTTTCCCAGGTGAGAGACAGAAAAGGCTTTCAGCTCTTTGAGAGCACCCTGACATTGTGTGTTTGGGCATGTGGATGGACATAGCCCAGTGGCTTAGAGGCAGCTGTTGGCCATTGGTATTGGACGCTGCTGTCTAAAATGGCAGTCGTTTTCTCACTTGTGTATCTAACCTGAAGTCTTACTCTGCTTTTTCCTTTTTTTCTCCTGCCATTTACCTGAAATAAGTCCACCAACACTGACAGAATTTCAGTAGGCAGTGTGTGAGACTATCAAGCTCTACCTACATGAGCTCTTTCTCTTGTCAGACCTCATAGCCCCTGTTAATGATGCAATATGGAGCAGAAGAGGGACAAATAGTATGTAAGCGTATGTTTAAAAGGATATATTCTCTGTTCTTAAGATGATTGCTAGGTCCTATGCCTCACAGGCTCCATGATCTTTCATAACCTTACTCATTTAATCCTAATGTAGGTATATAAAATAGGGCAGACGAATCTATGCTTAGGAGTGCCTGTTTCTTTCCACTGCCATACCTAATCATCCCAGCTCCTTGTAGGGTGACTGGGTCAGAGGTGTAAAGGATGTTGTGGATGCCTCAAGTTAGCTGAGATGAGTATCACCTAACATACCTCTGCTGCAGGGACAGACGGGCTAATTTGGTTGTTTTGCTTGTGTCTGTGAGGATGGGGTTGGTAGGTTGTACAATGCATTAGTCACGAATCTTGTCCTCCCTCACCTTTCATCACTGGCAAGGTGAGTGTGTTGTTTTACAGAAATCTGGTGTCCCTTAGGAAACTTCCAGCCTAAAACTGTATGCAAGGCAGTGTTATTGAAGTTTGCTTATTGCCATTAGTCTGTTCTTGGGAAAACTCCTACCCACAAGCTGCTGAAGGATCTGTAAAAATCAAGCCAGCAGTCCAACTGAGACCATGTTTCCAGTGTTCTGGTTTCGCATCCTCACTGATTTTAAGAAAAAAAAAAAAAAAAAAAAAAGCAGGTACAATTGCATGGTCGTGGCCACCAACCAGGAGTGTGGCTTCTTTTTCCACGGTGGCTAAATCCTGCCAGTGAGCTGCAGAGTGGCTCTTTGGCTGGCTGCCACAGGCTAATCTTTTCAGTGGCGTGTTTCCTATGTGCTTTCCGCATCTACTTCTTTGTGCTCCATCTCTCTTGGGAACTCCCAGTGGAAGGCCAACAGGCCTACATTTTTTTTCTTATGTTTTGTTTGCTCAGAGAAAACAGCTTGACCTTGTTTAATTTCATTTAACTTTTTTTTTTTTTTTTTTTTTTTAAGCAGTAGTATTCCCTGGTTGCCAAGGAAAGGGTAATTGAACAAATTTCAAATAGTGCCTTTTTTTTTTTTTTTTGCTTAATTTATTTTATTCCTAATCATGGGATTAAGTCACATCTATACAAACTTGTTTAATGGTATACAATAACTGTAGCTCTGAAATTAAGCAAATGTATTAAATTAAACCTGGAAAAATGAGCATGTCTAGTTTCTTAATTTCAAATTTAAAGAGCCTGTTTTTGTTATAATTGATATGGGAAATGCATTTCTGGACCAGCACTTTAGCTATAAATTCATTGTAATGGCATTTGTAAATTTAATCCTTTATTTTCCACATAATTGCATTTAATGTTTAGTTATTCATACTACAAAATCTATGAGAACCTTGACAAAATGGTATTGAAACGCAAATTATATCAAATTCTGAAATCAAGTAAGCGTAGCCCTCACTGTCGTGTGTGCGTCTGTTGTAGACTCAGTTCCTTATACTCTAGTGAAAGATGACAGTGAAAATAATTATGGCATGTGTGCAAATAAATGGCATTAAATACAACCGTCCTTCATTTTAGTATCTTTGGATGAAACTTAACACTCATGAAGAATTGTGGGAACTTGTCCGCACCACTAGATGAACATTTTATTCTCCCATGTGTGTTCTGGGAAAAAAAAAAGAATAATATAGTTGTAAGTGCTGATGCGCAGCATCTTTTTCGGATGATCTGGTGATTGTTTCCCACTTTAGAAGATAATATCTCTCTCCTTCTTTATATTAACGCAATTCAGTGCATCTTATGATTTTAACTATTTGATCAAAGTGCTATAAAGCTCATATTAATGTAAGGAATAGTGTCCACAACATCCCTGATTTGTTTCTTTGGAGAAACTGAATAGTTTTTACTCTTGGTCACAAAGAACCCGTATTGACCTGATACCCACTCCAAAATTCATAGAACAACAACTTCCAAATAACATTCTGTCCTCTTTCCTAGGGGAATAACAAACCAAAAGAGCATAGTTAGATAGTGGCAGCACGTCTCAAAGTCTGACTAACCAGGACTTGTTTTGAAAAACAACAACAAAACAAAGCAACATGTCTTCTTAATATCATGGTTTAACTTGTTTCTCCCGCCGGACCTGGAGGCGTTTGGTTTTGGATTGATATTCACGGGCTCAGTAAACTCCCGGAGCGAGCGGCTCGGCGGTTTCGCTGTGCACTGTTGCTAGGGCATCGCTTTGCTTGCGACCATGGCCGTAATTCGGGCGATTAACCGAACGGGATTCACATTCCCTGGCATCACCTGTGAAGCCCCGTCGCGAGGCGCACGAGTTGCTCCGTTATCCTTAGCAGCACTACCTGTGTGCTTAACGCTAAGCACATTACTCAGTAAGTTGCTTGGCGGTGGTCAGAGCTAAGCGAGGATTTGGCTCCCGTTGAGCCGGGGGCTGCGCCGTGACCTGCGGGCCGCTCCGTGTGCGCTCGCGGCGCC
>JAYECN010081289.1:0-28049 GCA_035222435.1 Microcambeva ribeirae | reverse complement strand
GGTATATATCAGACAGTCCAGGGGTGCTGCATATGTCTTGCCTACTGACAGCAAATGAAACCACCATCTTGTAGGAACTAAATAAACCAATAAAGCAAATAGCCAAAACAATGCACAGACATAACTTCCTTTAAAAATAATACAAAGTGAACAATGCCTTTTACATTCATACCCCAATTAAAAAGATATTATAAAGCAAACTATTCAGATTTTTCCTCTACTTCCTGAGTATAAAGTATTTGGTTTAATAATCTTAATGATCAACCTAAGTATAGATGAAAAATCTTTTTTCATTCTTTGATCAACCTTGAGCAAAACCAAACTTTTATCCAGGTAATACTTTTCAAGCTATTGAATATGAAAAATGTCTGTTTTATACGAATACATTACACTTTAAAAATATCCGAAACCAATCACTGTTGTATCTAGACAAGACTGTGAAACACCACTCATTTCTACTAGAATCAAACAAAAAATTGGAAAGAAAAGTGATGAAAACACTCCATGAAGTCTTGAGGAGAACTGGTTTGCATATATGCTTAGTAGACAAAGAAAGGACTCTGAAACTTGAAGTTGAATCTTATAACCACAAATTCTTTTTTTTTTTTTTTTTTTTTAACCTCCATATTTCATATTATAATAATCCTTAATCAGATGTTTTGGAAACTACTGATCCAGTTAGAAGTAAAGAGTAGTCCACTCAAAGCCATACATTTTCCATTAGTGCCATTAGGTTCATATATGAACTCTTCTTGATTGTGAAAATACATCTTCATGATGTTAGTGTTCCAAATGGCACTTCATTTTTAGAATGTTCTCCATATTCTCTCCCCAGGAAAGTAACTACTGGAATACACTGAATGTTGGTTTCTGAGATGCAAATAGCATCTGCCTTAGTTCCCATCAGATATATTGTCTTGTCTTCTGATCTACAATAAAAAGCAGCAGAAATGCAATTACTGCCAAAATCTGAATCAAAACCACTAATCAATTGAGTCATGTCAAGAAAATGTTAAAACTCATCTAAAAGCTGTAGCACTCTTGATATACCATCTGACAAGAAAAAATACTACATAATCATTGTTCAAAATGATATGCAAAACACATCCTTTAAGCTGGATGCTTATAGCAGCATGAGAACATTCAGTTATATGACTTTTCTAAATAAGACAAAGACTATAGTATAGAGAAATAAGGAGTGAATCAAAATAAAAGCTTATGAAAGTGCTTTCTTAGCATGCTTAATTTTATCAAAACCATGAGTACTTTACTGAGTACCAGCCTTGTATGTATGTATTTGATAATGAGCAAAATTTTGCCTGCTTCTAATCTTAATTTAAAATTGAGAGTATCAGAGCTCTTAAGCTAACATAACAGGCAGAGAGATGTGAGAATTCCTGTCTGTGTCTCCACATACCTCTGTCTCCATGTACATCTAAGGGAACAGATATTATTACAATCTAATAAATTTAGGTAAAAGAACCCGTCTTTTGAATCTGCTCTGAAAATAACTTTCCTAGACACTAAAGTGACTTTGCTGTGTGCTCTGAGTAAGGAAAGTGCAGACACACAAGAGGTTGCTAGTCATGAGTGTGAATAATCAGGGAAGATGTTCGAAGAAGTAAGAATTGATCTCTAATATGCTATTTCTCTCTTACCACTGGATGGACAGACTGATGGACAGACTGCCTGTCTGCACAACACAGGCTCCTCACCCTAAATAAGATGATATAACTACTAAGTTCACTTAAAATACAGTATTCATGTAAATAGGATGATAAAGATCTAAAAATAATGTTTTAGGTAACATTAAAAGTAATTGGCCACAGAAAATTGAAGTACAACATTAAGCCAAAAGTTAACAGGTAGATTTTTTTTAAAAATAATTTTTGGCTTAAGGAAATAAGCCTCAGTAAATCTACCCAAATTCATTAAAGAGAGACATCTACAATAAGACAGATATTGAGACAATCAACATTTCCTCAATTCTTTAAATACAATAATCTTTCTATAATGAACTTAGGATAGAGAAGTATTTAAAATTGCATGTTTGTCTAATCTAGTTCTCCATAGAAATGAATGCCTTGACAGCTAAGTAGTACCTTAATTGTCACTCAAACTTACAGAACTTTCAATGCCTTGTGAGTTTGATGTCCCAGCTTTCAGAAGATAGGAGAATTACAGGACTTGAATAATCTGAGAAAGGTGGAGGGGCACAATATGAAGCTGTATGCAAAAGGATTAATATGATTTAACTCTGAATGAGAGCAAGTAGCTATTGAAGCAGGTAACTTAAGTAAGAGAGTTAAAAAGGTAAACAAAGGAAAGAGAAGCCAGGAAAGTGACTGAAATGAAAAGACATCAATGAGTTATTGCCTTCAGTTAGAACGTTGACTTAATGAGGGAAAATTTTAATTTCAATGTGATCTATCTTTGATGAAATATGGACAGCTGAACATATGATGATAGGATAAAAAAAAGGTGCAACCACAAACTTTATTCAGACTTTTCAGTGCAGATATTTTGAGTTTACCTGAATTTACTATTTAATAAACAACTTATTTCTTAGAATAAGTGAAGTTAGATTGTCCATGCACCATCCTAGGAAGATTGATACTGGACGGTTCTAGATACTTCCCAGTTTGACATTTAAAAACTCTATGGATGCTTAAGCAAATTAAAAAGTTCATGTAATGGTATAATTTGTTAACAGACAGAAAAAGAAAAAGCAGCAGCTAAATCTGGCTGTGTTTTTACATTGAATAATTACATGTTCAGATCCCTACAAGTAACCAACTTGGTGAAATGAAAGTCATCCTCACTACCTTTGTACCTTGTTTTTAGTAGAAGAAATAATAAATATTGCAATTTAATAGGAGAAAAAGGAAAGATGTAATACTAGTCATGGATGAAATTCTAAACCTTAAAAGAAAATTCTAGACCTGTATCTTAAAAAAAAGCAGATCAGAAGGGCAAATGAAGCATTCACAACCAAGCCAGCATACGTACTTATTCAGTTTGCTAACCGAATAGAAACCAATAGACATAGGAGAATACAAATCTGAGTAAGCTACCTCATAACAACATCAGGCTAATCATGCAATCATCACACAGAAGATACCAAAATTACTATTTCCCCTAACTCTGAAAAAATTGTGGTACACTGTAAAAGAGAACACAATGTGCCAAAAATGATATTTCTTTTATATCAAAACAAGAAAACAAGTATACAAAAAAGATTCTTTTCTATGAAACAGAAGTGAAATCTCTTTCATTGCCTTGCATCTACCTCAGGAACAAATTAAATCATAAAAAAGAAATTTCTGATGACTTTCTCAAACATTGTTTTAAAAGAATGTTTTTCCTTTCACCTGCAAAAGAAGTAAACAGGAAAAAAAAAACAAATCAAGAACAAAACAAAACAAAACGGGCTTCAGCTGGAAGCCATTTAGCTCCGTTCTGCTATATCTCATGTTTCCCGACGTGTGGCACTTAGATGGCATGCTTCCAGTCGGCACTCACAGGCACACCGCCAAGTGTTTCCAGGCCAGAGGATACTTTTAGAATCTTGGCCTAAATGGATTAACCATTACTCTTGAGGTCTGCCAGAAAGTGGCATGGCTGGTTACCTTAACAAAGAGAAATAAAGACTTACAGAAAGTGGAACTGGAAAAATGGAGAAATCAAGACCAAGAGAAGGAGTAAAAGCCTTCGTTCCTATCCAGATGCATTTCGATGTTGGTTGCATTCCACACAGCTGCATCTCTAAGAGCCCAAGACAGGTGATGGCAAGTCATGCAAAAGCCAGCTTTAAGATTTTTCACTTACAGTGCATTATAAATTATAAATTGACATCTTCAAAACAGTCTTCATCATATTTTAATTAGTTTAAATGCTCACTAGATGATTTGCTGAGTGCTCTATTTACACTTCTGACGGCCTGTGGCTTAGGCAAGAAAACAGGCTCCCTGGAAGTTCTCTTTCCACTCTGTAAAGCTTTAACTAAGCTTAAAGACAGTTGTTCTTAGGGACTGAGGCATGATAACCAATTATAGAGGTGTTACATGACTTTGCCAAGGCTCTATTATCCAGAAATCAGAGTTAAAATTTGCAGGCAATTATTTTTTTAAAAAAATGGAAAGTTAAACAATGGTTTAAAATGAACAACACGTAGGTTGAATTTAGAAAAAGACGTATTTTAAAGATGAAATCAAACATGCATATCATAGAATCATAGAAACATTAAGGCTGGAAGGGACCTCTAGAAATCATCTAGTCCAACCCCCCTGCACACACAGAGTCACCTAGAGCATGTGGCACAGGACTGCATCCAAGCAGGTTTTTAAGATCTCCAGAGAAGGAGACTCCACAACATCTCTTTGCAACCTGTTCCAAGGCTCCGTCACCCTCACTGGTAAGAAACTTCTCCTTAAGTTCCTGTGGAACTTCTGGTGCTGCTGTTTGTGGCCATTACCTCTAGTTCTATCATTGGCTACCACTGAAAAGAGGCCAGCACCATGCTCCTCACTGCCTCCCTTGAACCATTTATACACACTGATGGGATCCCCTCTCAGCCTTCTCTTCTTCAGGCTGAACAGCCCCAGCTCTCTCAGCCTATCCTCATAGGGCAGGGGTTCCAGGCCCCTGATCATCCTCGTAGCCCTGCAGTGGACTCTCTCCAGTAGCTCCATATCCCTCTTGTCCTGGGGAGCCCAGAACTGGACACAGTAGTCCAGGTGTGGCCTCACCAGGGCTGAGTAGAGGGGCAGGATCACCTCCCTCGACCTGCTGCAGACGCTCCTCCTAATGCACCCCAGGATCCCATTGGCCTTCTTGGCCACGAGGGCACTGCTGCCTCATGGTCAACTTGTCGTCCACCGTGACGCCCAGGTCCCTCTCTGCAGTGCTGCTCTCCAGAAGGTCAGTCCCCAGCTTGTACTGGTGACTAGATTAGACATACTTAGAGTATTTTGGGCACTTAACAGAATGAGAGGAAGCTTGTGTGTTGCCTTAAAACACAAACATCAGGTCAGGCCATTCTGTCACAGAGTATGCATAGTATGAGAGAGATGGAGACACCTTCATTGAGGCTGGCTGATCATAAAATGGCAATGAATGTCTTTTTCAGTGGTACTGGAAACTGAAAACACGGAGATTATAATAAATGTTCTTCCTAAACTTTAAGAATCTTGTTATGTTACTGCTTGAAATGCAGGAAACAGCAGTACCGTATTGTTCCCTCAGGTCCAGAGTTATATTCCAGGTTAAGAAGGGTTCATGGAGTGTTCCATGAATCTGGAAACTTTGTGACACTGACATGTCTTTGGTGATTTCCACTAATCCAGTATTATGCGATGATCAGTATCTGTTATTTAATGGAGAGGATATATTTGTCTATACACTAGACAATGTGCATATTGATCCATGACTTCCTTACTTCAAGTGTGTTTGCAACTAGAGAGTGAACAAATCTATTATCCAAAGGAGTAACTAGACAAATTGAATGTGTGTGCAATCAGGCTTCAATGAGGCATTGAAAAGAAAAATTGTAGAATATGCAAAGAAGGAGCGCTCAGACACACACACTGTGGGTGCTGCGTCCAGTCATACTGTGTACATTGCCCTGGCTGGTTGGTCAGCAGGGCAAAAAGCCCTTGAGGAGCCTGGTCAATGGAAGATGTGACCCACTCGCAGCTGTAATGATCCCATGATGATCCTACAACAACCACATCTCAAATCTTGTCCTTTTGTAAGGTGCTTGTGTTTTTAACGTAGTCCTCACTTTTGGCCTTAGAGCCCTGAGTTGTCGGTGCTTTGTGATGCTGAGAGTGCTAACTTTCCACTGTCCTTTTTTTTTGTGTGTGTGTGTTCTCTATTCAGCATCTTCTCCCTTCCTTAGTTATGTTCAAAGCAGTATTTTTCTCTGCTCTTGAGGCTGTGCTTCTCCTGTGACCAGTAACTGATCACTATTGAGTTGTTTGTAGCCCTGGGGGCTTCTGCCTTCAACTTGTGCCCCTTTTTTTTTTTTTTTCCAAGTTTTGCTTTTACTTCGGGCTTAAATTTTGAATGAAACTTAGGCTCAGAAGTTGATATTTGACTTAGAATTTGCTTTTAAAAATAATTTTTCAATGTAAGTTCTACTGTTCAACTTATAGTTCATGCCATGAACATGGTGAACATATGATGAATGGATCAATTTTTAAGATAGTTGGTATAGGTGTCAGAAAAGTAGGCAAAGTGTTTAAAACATTTTAATAACATGCTGCTCTAAAGATTACAATAAACCTTAGTAAAAATAACACTTCCTGTGGTACACTGTTTGAGAGTGCTAATGATAAGTTAATTTTAAGGAATTTACTTCTGGCTGGTGTGTTTTTAGTTTAGTGTAGATAACTTTGGTTGGTTGGTTCACTTTTTACCACCTCATTAACAGAAGTAGCATAATGAATAGGGACTACAAATCTCAAAGACTGTGACCAACAATTTCTCATTCCTTTATTTAAGTTTTAATTAACTAGTCAATATAACTATTTGTTTTTTTTTTCATCTGAAGAACTGATTGTTATTATTGCCTTAATGGATTCAGCAGTAGACATCTTCTGTATCTAGAATTCATGTTTGATACTCGAGAGAACTTGCTTTTATTCTACTGCTTGCTGGCATGAGAAATTTTGCTTGTGGGCATCACAGCTCTCTGTGGCTGTTGTCAGGAAAGCAGACATCCCTTGCAGGCGAGCCTGCTGCCTTACTGTTCCTGCTTCCCAAGTTTTACGTTTTCTTCATCAAGCATCTCCAGGTGGGTAATTCCTGGTGCTTCTGTCATTTCTTCCTTGCGGCGGCAGCGTTGGTACTGGGCAGGAAGGCCAAGCAGACCAGGCTGCCTTGTTCAGCCCTCTGCAGTGCCCGTGCTGGGTTGCCACTGCGCTGAGGCCAGGCCGAGCGCGCTCAGGTTTGGCATCCGGAACCGTCTCTCCCCTTGGAGAGGGCACAGTACCTAACAGTAGTTAGGGACATGTAACAGTTGCTTCCTTATGATAGGAACTAGAGGGTTTTCTATATCTTAGGGACAGGAAAGTACAGGAGAAAAATTTCTGGAAGATGTACCTTGTTTGTGCACGGTTGATGCCTCTGCTTCTGATCTGTCTACTAGGACAGATGCCTAGAGCACTGGGTATCTGTTTAACAAGGGCAAGAGCTGCCAGCATAGAGAACACTTGTGCCGGTAGCGCTCTGCCATGTTTATGGATACAAAGCACAACTGTTCTGAGTTCTGCCCTTAGTAGTGCCAGACCCGATCACTCCAGTTAAGTCTTGTTTGCACTGTAAGTTACTTAAATTAAATAATGCTTGTTAAAAGCAGCTGTAGTATGGCAAGGGTTCTTGGATATCTAATACCGGGATTGTGCCTGGGAGTTCTTGAGCGCCCATTTGGCTCATTCTTCATGGAGACAGTCCTTAGGTGTGAAATGAGCTTTTCACTAGGGTTATTGAAAGATCCATTTGCCAGAGGCCGGGGAGTCTGGCAAACCGCTCAGATTTATGGCAAAGAGAATCAGCCATTAATTCAGAAATTAACTGTTTCTTGGAATTTACCCCGGTCAACATTCGTGCTTTCTTTCTTTTTTTTTTTTTTTTTCCCCTGTTGATAACAGGTGCATAGTCTGGCAAGTGCAGAATTCCAAATTCATCTCCACTTGTAAAAAAGGCAGCGATTGATGATGCTTCTAAAATATGTCTGTCCTGTTTAGGGAGTTGCTTGGAAGCAAATGTAGCATACATATTTTACACTGAATAAGTTAACTGCTTAATTAATAACATTGTTGTCAGCTTTAAAGTGGGTAATAAATGGCAAAATATTTTATCTGTCTACATGTTCTATCAACAATTTATTACAACAGATTCGCTGTTACAATAGTCTGTGTGATTACTTTGATTCTTGTTGTTTCTCAGTATTGTGTTCTTTTTACCTTCAGTGGAACACTGAAAACTTGTAAACAGAGCAACAGAAACCACTCTTAATTGCAGGCTGATACCTATGTTTGCATTTGAATGCCAAGGGATTAAGGACAACTTTTCTGGAATGTTGGCCAAAAATACAAATCTAATTAATGGGAATAGTTATGAGTAGCAAAGAAAAGCATGTGAGAAGGGTTGATGAAGTGCAGTTTTAGAGGGATGCACATTTGCAGGCACTGTGTGCTCTGCTGCTCCCTCACTCTGGCTTTTCACAGTGCTGGGCTCCCTGTGGTGACTCTGGGAGTTGCTGGGGCAGGGGGTTTACTGAGGGCTCCTCGCCTGCCCATGTTGCTCTCTCTGTGTTGCTGTGCAGCCAGCTGATATCCTCCTGTAACTTCTTTACCTGCAGTTTGGTTTCTGCAGGCACTATGTCCTTCAGGTTACGCTTTCCTAAGGGATAGGACAACAGTGGGTGGGTTTGCTGTTATGACTAGCACTCCAGTTGCTGCACAGGCATTCAGAGGCTTTGACTTGCCAGTAGAAAAGATGAAAATGTATCTCCTGGTTTTGTTTTTTTTTGTTTTTTTTTGTTTTTTTTTGTTTTTTTTTTTTGTTACTGTAGCATTTTAGAAAAAACATTTGCTGCAGGGGTGTTTATTTTTTTTTTACACAGTAAATGAATTTTATTCACTAATCAAGTAATTCAGTTCTTTATGCCATACAATTATTGGTGTTGCTTTTAAACAAATTCAACACAATCGTCTCATATAACTTAAAAAAGGAGTTCAAATTAACATATAGATTATTTAAAACAATGAAAATTTCCCCTTGGGTATTGTGTTGTCCTGTTGAGAAGTTTTAAAAAGCAATCTTGTGTTACATTAAATGCTTTTGTGGAACCGATTTGTAATGGATGACTGTCTAAAACAAATTGTTTACTTTAGATGAGGGAAGCTGAAAAGCAGGTGTGGATTTATCCAAGATAATTAACCTTGCTTAAAATAACTAAATTTGGAGATGTGATTTGTAACTATCCGCTTTCACTGGTCATTGCTGTTTCAAAATTTTCAGTCTCCTCCTTCCTGCCTATATCCTCTTGCTAAATATCATTGTCATGATTTGCTAAAAACTGAGGTTATGCTTTTCTCTAGCTTTGGAGCTTTTCTGGTATTATTTTAATGTCTACTTTCACATGTTTCTTGACATAAAGCTTTGCTGACACAGATTGTAATGTGTATAAAAAGAGATGGGTGCACTTTAGCCTTTAAGCTTGTCTAACTCTGCTTTTTGCAACGATGCATTATGCTAAGTTGTAGATGATGCTTTCTCAGGAACATCGCAGTCTTTAAGTCTTGTCATAAGTACAGGAAAAGCACAGGAGTTCTTGAGCTGCTTAGTTTCTCTGACTTTTCTGTGGAGGTTTTGTTGGTGGGTCCTTGGCCTTGAAGAGCTTCTTCCATTGATGAGTCTGCTCTGGCTGCAGTTGGAATAGATGCCTGCTTCTTTCCCTTTAAAATCCCTTGAGAAGATAAAAAATCTCTCAGTACAGAGGGGAATGTCTTTTTCTTATACAAAAACACCCCCCCAAAACAAAGAAACAAGCAAACCCAATCAAGAGTCTGTTAGGCAGGCTGTGAGCCAGCAGTATAAGCAGCTGCCAGGAAGGGGTTGGGTTCTGGCTGGTTGCTGACTTTGTCCTGCCACGATTTTGGCTCGTGCCGGCTTGCACTGCCCCAGGCAGTGCTCAGACATGGGCATGAGGGGCATGGCGTAGGCCGGGGATGTTACCCGGGGCAGCGCAGCACACACTCTCCTGCGCTGGCGTGTTTGTGTGCGCCATCACAGAGCGAAACGCTCCCCCTCGGCCTCCGGGAACGCATCCCAGCTCGGCCTGTGTCCCAGCTCAGGAGCGTGATCGGTGGTTCTTGAGCTGCATAAACCAAAAAGGACTCTCTTCTTTGCCACTTGTTCCTTTGCAACAATGACTTAATTCTGTCTGTGCCAACACAGCCCTCCCAGTGGTGTTGACCAGGAGAGAAGCAGGCTGCTCGTTTCATAGAGCTGGCAAATCTGTGCTCCAGGAGCACTCTTTCTGCTTTGTTCTGGAGCAGAGTGGAGCACGGAGTCTCCTGAAAAGCACTAAAGGTGCTTCCCACAGGAGCCTAGAGACACAGCTGCAAGGAATAGAGAAACTTGGAATTATTCCTAGGTTATGTATGTAGCTTGCTATCAAATCAGTAGTAACAGGACATAAAATCAAAGGCTAAGTTACCCGCTTCCCTTGAGCAAGTGGGAGGGGTGCATCAGGACCATCAAGGAGACTGCATGTTCTCCACATCTTACCTCTGAGATCTTTTTTTTTTTAAAAAAAGAATAGTGCTTTTACTGTGGATTTGCCATTTTTTAGTCATTGCAGACTGTGTTAAATTGCAGATTATTTCAAAAGTGGATGTTTCTAAGTTTCTAAGTTAGTCTAATTTGCCTTTTTTTTTTTTTGCCTTAATTAAAAGTATTAAAACCATTTTAAGTAGTATAATCAATTTCACTATAGTGGTCTTATCACAATGTAAGATCTTAAATAAAAAGTTTTCAGCATTGAATTACAGAAGATTATGTAAATTAATAAATTATGAAAATTAGAGATGCCATGCTGGTTATTAATCTTACAGAAGTATTTTTAAAGACTTAGCAGACTAATCAGGGTAGGCAGTCTGGAAGATTCTGCTCACTTCCAAAGTAGTAGATGATATAGTATCTTCTCTGGGCATTGAAGTGGAATTATAGAAGAGGCTTTTCTATTTCACCTCTCTAAGAGGAATATAGGTAAGCTGCCAACTGGAGTTATTAGGTTTTTATTTCAAGCATGATGTTTGGCTTGAGAAGTATTCTAAGAAGATTTTGATATACCGTTCAAGGCAAATAGCAAGTTTGCTACTAAATAGTAACTAACAGGATGGCAGGATTGAGAATTTCAGAACTAGCAAAAGATTTTTTTGTGACATGTAACTGAGCCTTCAGAGAAAAGAAATGAAAGCTGCACTTTTCCATTTAATTCTCTCCAGCGTGAACTAGTCTGTGAATATTTGAAACAAAATAATATAGGATAATTATATGTAGATTATGTCAAAGTAAAATGCAAATATTCCATTTAAAAATATGTATCTGCAGAAAATGCTCAGTTTTTCCTTGGTATCCCAAACAGTGCTTGCATACAGAAACTGTTGAGTTTCAGTTATCTGCTCAGGTGCCTAATAAATGTGAAACTTTGCATAGTTGATGAGGTATTTGCTAATACACTACAATGACATAACCATCTGGAATTGCATTATATATAGGTCAGCTGTACAAGTGCTAAAATAATGAATATGTTCCTAATATATGCTATTAGCGGAATTCCTTACAGAAATTTTACACTATATTGCAAAATTATAAAGGAGAAATAGAAGGCTGCAGCTCCCTGTAAAAAATGAAGATAATCATACTCATTGCTATGATAACCTATTAGTTACAAAATGTAGTCACTCTGCACAGATTCCAAATAAATTGATAAATTGCAGGAAATTTATTAATAAAGTAATTAGCAAAAGCAAGTTTGCTCTGCTAGTGAAATACCCACTCTGATAACATTTTAATGCATGCCTGTGTTCAGGATGTGTCCTTGTGAAAGGCAGTGGGTTCAGCCACACAAAAAGTGCTTGCGTGGGGAGGTTTCTCAGCTACAGATATCAGCTCGTAGGACGCACTGGTGGGCTGAGCAGGATGATGTCTTGGTGTGGCCTTTGCTGCAAGGCAGCATAAATGTCCCTGGGGATCTGCACGTAGATGAGGGTGCCTGGGCAGACACAGGATTTGCTTTCGGGAACAGAAGTCCACAGAGGAGGAGGATCTGTTAACCATAAACAATCAGAAAATACTTTCCTTGAGAGATATATTTTCTCCAAACTCTTTTTACAATGTGTGCTTTTTAAACATTTTCTGCAAATGGAACTTTTTTTTGTTACTGTTTTCCATATCCTGGATCTTATGACAACCTGAAATAAATGGAATGGGTAGGCACTGTGATGCTCCTGCCAGCGTCGTGGGTGATCCCTGCTGGGTACCACATGAGCACCACTCTGGTCTTGCTTCATTTCTGGGGTGCTGAAGGGGGAGCTTATGACAGGTTGGACCTGCTGATAAAAGATCACAAGTGAGAAGTGTGAAAATTAGCTTTCTTAGCAACTCTTGTTAGAACAAGCAGAGTTATAAAATAATTAAAAGGTACCCATGCTACAGCAATTCCATGCTTTAAAAAAAAGATCCCTCAGATGTTGCAGAAGAGGATTCAAGGGTTCAGGATACCCAGTTAAAGGCAAATACCAAGGTCTTTTATCAGAAGCAAACTCTCCAAGAAATAGTCACATAGATGCCTTGTAAAAACAAATCTGAGAATACATTACATGGAAAAAGAGTTGAACGAGATATTTTTAGAACTCCTGAGTTGAATGAGATTTTTTAAAACTCTTAATATTCACAGGATTGCATTTGGTTTGTGGGATGGAGATGTTTGTTCAAAAACACTGGAATCAAAACTGAGCTCCGCATCATTTAGCTGTGGCTCAGGAAACCTGGCACGTAGTACTTCAGTGCAGTTGCTCAGGGAATACTTGAGCAGTATGAAGAAAAGGAGGTTTTTTTTCCTCTGTAAACTGTTTTACAGCATTAGGAAGTTGAAGGGAAGACTGTACTGTGGCAATTGCTCATTAGTTTGTAGCATAGTCACTCAAAACATTACTTCTTTTAATTGTAACTATAAGAAAATTTATCAACATGCTAAGAGTGTAAATGTTGTTCTCAGCATTTTAATGGGGAAAAGGACCTTGGCTTGCAGTGAAGTCCAGCAGGAGAAGAGTCCTGCAGTTGGGCCGCGGAGAGGCCCTAGGAAGGACAAGCTGCGTGGTCCCTCACTTGTGTTGAGGGGTTCCCATCTCCAGGTGCTGGCCGGAGCCTGTGACAGTGGCAGGGGGAGCTCCGGCATCTGGGTCAGCTCTGCTATGTCCACATCAGCCTCCTTTCCTCCCAAAGGAGGAGGTAGCAAGTGCCCCCAGACGCTGCCAGGGTATGTGTAAAAATAAATGTCAGTAAATGCTGGTGTTTCTAGTTCTGTATAAGAGCAGCTGGCATTAGAAGAAGGTTGGCAACGGGCCCCTAATTCAGCACAAGAGAAGAACAAATTTCCAGTTGCTTCTGAGGTGGGTGCTGTAATCCTTTCTAGGCATCTCTCCTGTGCCCTGTGCGGTGACACTTCTCTGTCACATAAAGTATTCATAGCCCAGCACCCTTCCGTGAAGTTCAGTGCAGAGGCTTGAAGCCCTGTTCCCGTGCATGGAGTTCCCTGAGCTGAAAGATGGCAGAGGGGAGAGCTCTACAAGTTCTCTGGGTTTTGCAGCACAAGCGAAGCTGTAAGAAGCCCTCTGCTTTTTAATCACATGGCTGCCTTGCACCGTTCTCCTCCTCCCATGTCCACGTCATGCACGGGTTCTCCAGCATGGACGTCAAAATGAAAACTGTCAGTACCTGAGTGCAGCTGTTTGCTTTACACTTGCAGGTCCTGTTTCACTCCCTCCAGAGGAAAGTATATACATACTGTGTTGTATTCACAGTCCTGAAGCAACCCCTACCATGCGAGGAAGAAGAGTTGGAATGAAGACCTCTGAGACAGAGGGGCTCAGTCTGCAGGTGAAAGGAAAACTGATGTATTGGAAGTAATGAGAGAAAAAATAGAAACTTGTGAAGGCTGAGAGCTAAAGGAGAAGGAAAATCAAGGACAGTAGAGTATGATGTAGTGTTGAAACAGCAAGGATGGTAAGTGTTAAGTGGCGAGCAAATGCAGGGCAGCAGTTGTTTTAAAATCTTAGTCTAAGCTCTTCAGCTGCATAATTCTACCCATTTTGACACCATAGAGCACATCTCATATCTGATTTTGAAAGTTTCAGGGTGGCACACCTTAATCCAGTCTTTTTTTCATCTATCTGAAACTAACTCAGAATGGATTGTGTATAGGGAGGCAGTTAGGGATTCAGCTCTCCCATTTATATGGCAAGTTTAGGCACTATTTTTTTTTTTTGGCAGGTCATGCATACAGCAAAATAAGGCTGCAGGGTAACTAAGTCATCAGAAGCTAAAGTTTTCTGCAAATAAGCCTCACTGTACATGCACCCAGCATCCATCCGCCTACCCACACATCCACAGAGTAGTGTGAAAAGATAAATGCCATTTTGCTTTCAGTTTACAAAAAACCCAAACTAATAGGCAAATTCTAGCACATCATACTGTTCCCAAAGGAGGCAGTATTGTGACTTTAAAATTAAATTGTAAATTACAGTTTGCATCTGGGAAAACTACCAATCCAATCAATTTGTTTTACTGCTGACATTCAGTACAGTACTAATCTCTTAGCTGCATGTGGGGTGCACTGCTATTGTAAGTGTAACAATTCTTATTTTTCTTCCCACCTCAGAGGTTTTTACACACTGAATGGTTGTGTATCTACCATATGTTGTTTGGTATTGGTTACGGAAACAAATGAACAAAGAATAAGCAGTTTCATGCCAAAACTTTCTGTACAGCTAGTTACCTCCTCTCCCCAAGATCTGCATCCGAATGGGAACATCCATTCCAGTTTTGAAGTGCGAGAACATTGTGTAAAGACTGGAATGTGTCAGCATACCTATCTGCTAAAAACACTGTAGCACCCTCTGTGCTTGGCTCTTCTGCAGGGCTTAAAGGACACAGTGACCAACTGGTCTAATTACAAAAGTGATTGTTTCAATCAGGGAGATAATGATGTGCTGAAATTTCCGCACAGGTCTTAGTGGAATGAAGTAGTTGAGAAATGAGTGAAGCAGTCCTTCCTACAAAATTCAATCTAATAATTCCTAATAAGAAATCGTAATTATCTGTTAGATGCTGGTGAACCCTTCAAGCGCTGTGTTGCCTGAAGAAGCCACTTTTTGTGTCCACCTGGGAGGATCCCAGGATAGAACTGGTGGCTGAGTAAATGAGGCTGTGGATGTGTTTTGGGATTGGTTTGGGGCCCAGGGGGTTGCACACAGGTGACCTCCTGTCCTGGAGAGTGGAGGCAGTGGTTGCAGTGCTGCTGCCCCGCTCTGCCTGCGCTGCTCTCTGAGGCAGCTGCTCCTGTCTGTGTTTTTGGCTTCTGCACTTAGCCTTGCTGCTGACTGATGCAGGGACAGGGAGTGCAGCAAGACAATTGAGAAGAGAAACCCCAGGGGTTCACATCAAGAGGATTCAGCTTCATTTAATGTCCTGGAGGACTGTGGTAGCTGCCTGTGCGCACTCTCTGCTTGATCTGCCTGTGGCTGGCGGTGTCTTTTGGCTGAGAAGCCCTACCTTGATGTGACAGGTACCTGGAACATGGAAGTCTTTGACACTCCTTTTATTATCAGGCACTGGTACAAGATTAACAAGCATAAGATACCAAGAGGCTAGTGGAAAGACAGGTTGTGGCATGCAGCTCCAGAGTTGCAATAACTGAGGGCAGTCCCTCTGGGGCCTAGGAGAGCTTTTCTTGTCCACCCTCGGGCCTTGCTTCCTGGGTGCCATCTCCCCACAGGTGGAGATGTTTCTTCATTCAGTGTCTGATCTCATCCTGAGATACAGGAAGGTCACCCAGGAGAGGGTGCTCCTTTGCTGCCCATGGTAATGCTGTCTCTCCGCCTCTGTAAAGGGCTAATTCAGCCGGTGACTGTGTAGAAAGGTGTCAGCCTTGTGGTCAGTGGCAGCCTTTCTGCGGGGTGGAGATTCAGCACATGCCAAACTGCAGTGTGCGTGCAGCATGTATGTCTGGTGCTGCCTCATCCTCCTTTTCAGTAAACTAAAGCCAGCTAGTATGAGTCTTCCTCTATGAAAAATTAGCTCCTGAAATACTTCTGGTAATTTGAAATGCTTGCTTTCCCCCTAATACAGAATGGGCAACGATAATTGTTTATTCTCTGCTGCTATGGCTATTTATATTGGTAATCACCTATTGCCTTTGTATGTTCAGGAGTTGTCGTTAATATATTGTTTCCTTTTTGTACCAATTCTGCAAGCCATTTCCCAGAATTATAGCTGCTGGAGATAACTGCTTCTCCTAACTGGGTTCTGCGCTGTGTGTGCAGTCTGTAATCCTGGCTGTTACAGTTGTGGGTGGTGCTGTCCAGAGCTGTCTTTCCTTCACTCTGTAATAATGATGCATGTTACACAGCCTCAGCTGGTATGTTATCCGTAAAACCAGTTTCATCAAATAAAATATAATTCTTGGATTTGCTCATAGTATACCTCCTGTTGTAGTCTTCAGAGATATGAGATAAAAGCTTTTTCTTCAGCCATATATTTATACTACCTGGGAAAATTTGCAGTACAAGACAAACATAACTTCATTAAATAGCATGTACTTCAGCTTAAAGATAGAGGTTAGTGAGCTTTTCCAAGCTACATAATGACTTGTCTATTCTTTCACTCAAGACAGCTTAAAACTCTAAATTTGAATGAAAAAAAAAAGGGGGGGGGGTTCTGTGGTATTTCATTAACCTAATAAAAGTCAGTTGCTCTGGCCTTTAAGCATCATGATCTTCTGCACAAGCTTTAAGAGAAAAATGTCTTTTGTCTTACAGTGGGGCAATAACAGAAAGAAGGAAAGGGTGAAATCAGGCCCCACTAAAATCAGTGGAAAATAATTCAAGAGAGCCAAAATCAGATCAATTTTACTTCTATGAGAATAAATATATGCCATTTGTAATGACTTTCGTTTCACTTTCATGAGGCTCATCTTGTTGGGTGAGTATAATCTGCTGAAAAAGAGTTTGCCAGATTTTACTATTTCCATAAACGGGAAAACTCCAGAGTGAATTCCATATGTTACTACTACATTTGATTGAGTTTACACAAAGCAAAACCTAGACTTCTTATAAGTAATCCTCGTGAGTCTAAAAAAGAACCACTTGACTGAAATTACGGTGTTGGGGAATGCTGGTTGTGACATTTCTCCTAGGAGATAAGTATTTGCATGGTATTGCGTGATCCTTAGCAAACTAAGAATTACCTAGTTTGTAAAACGCAGAAGGACGTAATATGATAAAACAGGTGTTTTTTGGCAAAGCGGTTTTGTTTGGTTGCTCACTGCTTTCCAGGCAGTCCTGGCTTTGTTGCTTGGTTCCAGGGAGCAGCAGGAGAAGGACTGTTGGTTCCCTCTTTCCCCATGGTGTGAAAGGAACCCTGCAGAGCAAGGGATGCTCTTCCTCCCCATGGCCACCAGTGTGGGCAGCACAGGAGCCTGCACGGAAGGGATGCTTCAGTGGGGCCCACAGCAGGGTCCTGCTGGGCTCAAGGGGCTATGGCTGCAGGGACAGGCCCAGAAGGGCAGCTGGGAGCTGCCTGTGGGCTGGGAGCACCACACGGTGTCTGAGGGTGGTGGGCACAGGGATGGCCACCTCCGCCTCACCAAGGAGCCAGCCACTCGACATGTTCTCTCTTCCTTTGCTGACACTTTTACATTGTGTTCTTTCTTCATTAGGCTGCGGCTCCTTGCAGCATCAGAGTTTATTCTATTTGGTGCCCTCGTGTACATTAGATGCAGTTACTAGCACTGGCAGCACGGCATCGCGGCACAGTGGGAGCTGCCGTGATGGTTGGCAAGGGGTCAGGGGCTGGCAGAGCGCGTGGCAGCAGCCCCAGGGTGACAGTGACGCATTCCCACTGGCCCAGTGCGTGTCTTTTCTGCCTGTGCATGCTGCTGCTTTGAGGCCACGGTTCCTCAAGGAGAGCACTGCTGGGACAGGCTGGAGCAGGGCCGGGACAGCCCCCCTGGCGGTGCTCACGGCGCTCGCAGAGCTGTTGCGTGTGTGCGGCTGCGGCTTGCCACGCCGCGGCCCTGGCGTGCTGGGCAGCAGCAGCAGGCACGGCGTGTGGGGCCTGGACGGCTTGCAGCCTGCCCGGGCGGTGGGTGCGCGGCTGGTCTGTGCGTGGTGAAGAGCAGGGAGGTTTCCCCGGAGGGCAGCGGGCAGAGACGGGCCCCGAGGAGCCCGGGAGAGGCGACAGGACAGAGGCCAGGGCAGCCTGGCCTGGTCCCAGCCGCGCCGGGCGCCCTCGCACCGCTTCTGCTCCGCGCAACGGCCGCGCATTTCGGAGCTTAGTGATTTGATAGCAACTGTCAACGTGGTGTTTTTACCAGGTCCAGAAGGGGGCACTGCAGCATAAGCTATAGCTGCAGAGTCTCTCATTAATATTTGGGGAGAATTAAGAAAATAAATATTAAATATGACCTCGGTATTTGTTAAAGAGAGTTTTTTGTTTATTGGTTTGTTTTTTTTTTCCCTAATCATATTCTGTTTCCACCACTGTTTCAGGTCTAAACTGGTAGGTATACCAAATATTATCTGCTTTTTTAGATTTCCTATTTTAAAACTCCTGCTTATCTTTCATCAGAGTTTCAAGTAGGGCTAATGTCTAGCATCCATACTTGCCTCTGTTCCAGTTTAATGGCAGTTGTTTCACCAATGAAACTCCCAGTGTACTGTTTCAGTCTGAAGAAAATTTAGTTTGCATATTTGTTTATTATTCTGTCAGTAGGAACATAATTCAACAATGAAATTCAGCATGAAGTCATCACTCTTCATGAAAATAGTGTGCTAAAGGAGAGTGTTCTACAGTCATTATGACCTTCTAGTGGAGTGAATAAGCTTCAACAGTTGGAATATTTTTGTTTGTTTGTTTGTTTATTTTATCAGTTCTGGTATTGAATCATTTTATAGTCAAGGTAATAATGCGTAAAGGAATATTGTAGAGTTGTAGCAAAGCTTGCGAAGAGGGACACTGCAAGCCGTACAATCATTGTCATTGGAAAAGACCTTCAAGATCGAGTCCAACCGGAAACCCTTCAACACTATCCTGCTAAACCCTGTCCCCAAGTGCCTCATCTGCACGGTTCTTCAACACTGCCAGGGACGGTGGCTCCACCACTTCCCCAGGCAGCCTGTTCCTGTTCCAATGCTTCACCACTCTTTCTGTATAGAAACCCAGCCACATTTCAGCTTATTTAAGGGTATGAATAGCATGTGCAGCATAATCCTAGAGTGCGTAACACCCTTTCCTCCTCAGCAGGCGCGCAGGCATTGCCGAGTGCTGGGTAGTCAGGCCATCTTGGTCAACCTAGAACGTGGCTGCAAGGTTATATCCAGACTGGCAGCTGATGAGGAGGGCAACTACACTGGGACAGGTGGTAGAGCTGTAGTGGGGGGGAACATGAACCTAAACAAAAAAAAAAAAATTGTAAATTTCAATTACCATCTCTCTAGTCTAAATGGCCCAGACTAAGGTAATGATTGGTCTTGGTTTTTAGAACTAATTCTTTTCTAGACAAAGTAAATCACAAAGCCCTAATTTATCTACTTGTGCTTTAAGCTTTTCATGATTTCAGTCATGGCATAATCTTAGCTAAGATGGAGAATGTAGGTGTCAAATCTTTACAGAAAAAAATTGAAAGTTCTTGATAAAATTTGCTATTGACTTAGCACTGGATGGTAGGAGCAATACAAATGAAGATAGAACGAGCATACCAGAAGACTAGTTGGCCTTGCAGACTCTAGTAATATAAATGCTGTGAAAATTGATAGTACCTGATACAAGGTAAAGTACTTTAACACAAATAAGAATTTCTGCTGTAAGCTGGGAGCTCATCATCAGGAGAGCGCTACAGGAAACAAAGCAATAATCCTATTTCTGTATTTCTTTTCCAGCAAAGAACGATTTCAAGATTTGAAACGTCATGACTGCAGGGCTGGTTCTTCCTTCATGAATTTGTCCAACCGACCTTTAACCCATTTTTTTTTATTCTGCACATTATCTTCTGGCAAGAGTTCAACAATTTAATCATGTTATGCATGTTATGCAATTTAAGTGGGTGCACATCTGACCAGGAGAATCAAGAGTTTTTTTCTGGCATGAGAATATGGCAGATTACTTTGTTGATCCTAGTGAAAAGGAGACTCAGTGGGATTATGATCTTCCTGTATAAGTAAATCAGAAAAGTAAGTACTGGAGACAAATTATTTATTTTAAAAGATTTAAATTATTCCATTTAAATTAAAAATCAGTTATTTAAATAAAAATTTAAACCAGTTATTAAAATGAAAATTCTTATGCATCTCAGTTGGGCTTTTTCTAGGTTTTTGCACTTTCTTGCTACTTTTATTAAACACTTTCAAGAATCAGAAATGTTTTAACTATGGATATTGCTTGGAAGGATTACTTGTCACTGAACAGTGGCTGTTAGACTTGTTTACCAAATGTTGGCACCATCTTCTCTACTCAAAGCTGTGGCAAAACATTTTAATTAAAACTGTCAAATGGATTTTTCTGGTTTACATCTGTTATTATTTGTACAAATGGAAAGGAAGACAGGCAATCCAAATCCAAAAGTGGTTCAGTACATAAGGACACCTACATTTTTGACAATAGAAACAACTGATGTCCAGCAAACTTAAACAGATCTCACCTCAACATCTTTAGGCTCAGAGCAGAGGCCCTTTGGTGAAATTGTGTGAGAACAGGTCCGCAGTGAAGCAATGAAGAACGAGGATACAATTCCTGCCTTTGCTTTCGGGCAATAGGCAGTTATTTGCTGAACGTGAGCAACAGGTATCACTGAGCAATAGCAGGCATGTAGTGGAAGGGAGATTCCTTCAGATCCGCATAGTTAAACTGAAAACCCTTTCCATGGGATGCTATGGATGCTTAAAGGTACATGTGAGTGCAAAAATATGAAAAAACACAGTATTTGTTTCAAGAATGTTGGTTATTTCAAAAATTTAGGTAGCTGCATTAAAAGTGTCTGACATCAGCAACGACATTTATCAAGAAGACCTTTATATTTAGTTCTAAAGCCCTGTATCCTGACATTGTCTTTAACCCCAAAGAAGCAGAAGTGTACTACTATGTTTTGAAATGGCATTTCCATGATATTTCTGGTCTGTGTTTGTGACGCCATATCAGCCATTCTCTGCTGCAGAAAATGTATATAGCAGGGGCTTTCGAGCACCCCGCCAGTGTTCAGGGCTGTGCAAAGGTGATGCAGGGAGCCAGATAAGAGGTTTTCTAGGGCTTTGGTCAACAGGCCACATCTGGAAAATCCAGGAGGCCACAAGGCAGTTTAACGAACAAGCACTGATTTCTGATTTTGTTGACCCTAAAATGCTTCCCAAGCAGACTATGGGTAGCAATGAGTTTGACTCACAAACCATTTTGCCCCTTAACCAGCATCTCCATACAAGTCAAGATCAGTAACCAGGTAAAATTCAGTCTGAGAACTTGAATTCATGGCCTAAGGCCCAAGAAAATGCACATTTGATCCTGTCAGGACAAGCCATGCCCTATAGCACTGCAGTGTGCAGTCAGGTCCAAGAAATGTACTTGCCCAGCTCTTGGATATTCCTGAGACCAGTAGAACAAGTACCAGTATGCACCCTTATGAACAACAGATTTGTGATTTTTGGTGAAGAAATCACAGAACTGATAGTAAAACTTTCTTTTAACTTTTTTTTTTTTCTTTTTTCTCCAAGTCAGATATATGGGCTAATAAATTTTGGATTAGGAAATATCTCCCACCTTATCCTATTAAAAAATAGTAAGTCCTTTACTTGTTTATAAAGAAGCTTATTTCTTTATCGTTTGAAAAATGACCCTAGCCAGGAAGGCAAGTAGTCTGTCTCCTTTCTTTCCACCGAGGACCTATCTGTTCATAGTGGAGTTTTGAGTCCCTTTTGTTATGTTGCCTGTGGTTTTACTGCCTACAGAAGCCAAGAGTGAGCATATGAGATCTTCAGGAGAGTAGGTATGGTGTAGAGAGGCTTATGGTTGGACTTGATGGTCTCAAAGGTCTTTTCCAACCATAATGATTCTGTGATTCTATGATAAAAAGTATATAAATAAAGTACAGAAAATGGAGACAAAAGTGATAACAACTTGGTATGCCTTCTGTATAAGATTACTGACTATAGATTGGGTCTTTTGAAGTTGTTGCCTGACTATTAGAGTGTATAACACTACCCTGTAAAATCATGAGCATAATACTCTTCCCTATGCCAGCTCGTTCAAAAGGGAAATTTCAAAACAAAAACTACTAAGTGTAAAGCAAGCAGAAGACTTTATTTTCCTAAAATGCAGAACTAGATTATAAGATTATTAGATTATTTCCGTCAGATGTTCTGGAGACCAAGAGTATAAACAGGTTTTAAAAACATTAGCAGGGTCATGGGTGTATTTCAGCGGCTGTGTGAGATCACTAGCTTGATATGGCTTCTGACTGAGGCTAGGGACACCCAGGCCTACGCTGCTGTGAGTCTGTGCACAGGGTGCCTGCTATGGTAAAGGCCATTTCTGAGTGCAGTGTAATCAATTTTCACTTTCATTACTTGTGCAAGGACTCAAGAGTGACAAGGCAGCCTGATCTGTGAGGAATGAGTACAATTACAAACTGAGATCATGAATGCAAAACATGTCAAATAGGCATTTTTTCTTCCCTCTCCTGGCTTCCATTGTGTCTGTGAACCTGAACTCCAGACTACAGTGATATCCTGAGGCACATGTTCTGCTAATGTGATGTAAGAACTTAAAAGACCACCCAGAGATGTATGTATCATCCCTGGACTTGCTGCATACTGATAAGGCAGGACAATGTCTTCCCCCAGGAGTAAGACACTTCTTGTCCAGACAGAATCATTGCTCTGGAGGAAGCAGATTCTTCCCCCTCCAAAACTGTAGTTATTGCATGGCAGTGCTTTTGGTCCAGAACAAAAAGTAGGGGTTGGCTGTGCCCTTATGGGTCACATCTTTTCTGCTTTTTGCCCTATTTTTTTTGTGTGTGTGTCTGTGTGTGTGTGCATGTACAAGATGCACAGATACACTATGCTTTTAGAAACCCCTATTTCTTTGAAATAAATATTTTTATCCCACTCTATAAAGGCTTACTGTATGTATACATTTGTAGAAACAAACACGCACTATTCACTGTAGAAAATGTTGCCATTTTATTCCATATGGTTTCTTGTGAACAGCAGCTTGGAAAAAAAAGCCTTTTAAATTTTGTTATTTTCATATTGGGCATTAATTTACTATAACCCTAAAATGATTAATATTTAGTCCTTCATTTTCTATTCCTTTAGTTTGTGGAGATGCTAAGTAACTTGCCAAATATTCATAAAAGATGCAGCAAACCACCCTTTTCCTAGATTTTCATACAGCTAAGAGCTGATATTGAGGCCAGTGAGACTAAACAATGCCAGGTTTGTTTAGGGTATTGAAAGAAGGCAGCCTTCAACCACATCCTAAGAATATGTATCTTTTTTTTTTTTTTTTTTTTTTGGTAACGAGATGTGATGTTTCACCAGTTTCACTTCACAGAAGGAGCCAAAAACATCAGTGTCCAACCAAAGGTGAGTTGAATGACAGGTATTCTTTCAGAGCTGCTAAAGATGTCTTTGTGAAGATGGAACAAAAGAACAGTGAAACAGTGTTTCTAAGGAAAAGGTCAAGTTTTGAAGTGAGAAGTGTCCATTAAAAGAATAATAAAAAAGAAATCCCATTCTAAATTTAAAACAGAATTATCCTTCCATATGAGCTATCCCTAGCATGTTACCATTTTTCAAATCTGTTTCTACTGAAATAACCAATGAGCCATTGAAATAATCCAGATGAGCCTTGGAAGTGCTTCAGTCAGATCCGGATCTGTATATATTTGAAAAAAAGGAAACCCCATAGCACTTGAGCAGGGAGAACCCTGTTGTGCTGCTGCGATAGTTGCTAATTATTCTGTAGCTGCTGCGCAAAGGGAAAGTAGGGGCAGCTGGGATAGTTTGGATGTCAGATACAGCAGCTTTGTTCAGAGGAGGGTTGATGCTGTGAAGGATGGGGAAACAGGGCAGATCTCTGGTTACAGAGTGAGTTAGGACCTCAAAAGGTGGAATTCACCAAGTTTCCATGTGTGCATGTCAAAGGCAGATTTTCTTGGATTCCCGACTTAAATTCTTGCATGAAAAAGCAGCTAAAAGATACAAATCCAATGCAATATATTTTGAATATATTGCATATATTTATAACGGATATATTTATAATGAATATAAGCCCTTTTGTGGATTTTGCTATAGCTACTTAAATATACTGCTGTGTTATTTAGGTGGCATACAGAATTTTTCAAGAAAATAAACTTATACTTTCCTAGGCTTTCTGGAAATTGTCAAATAACTGTACATTGAAATAGCTGAAACAATTTTAAAAATCCATACAAGCAGGAAGGCATCCTTCCCAGCTCACAGAATCACAGAATCACATAATGAAGAAATATTCAGTTCTTATGTAACAGCCTCTGTCATTATTTAAATATTTACACAGCCAGTATTGGATTCAGTATCAAAATAATCAACAGTAGCATAAATACAATGTAATAGTTAGCAAATGTTGAAATCCTTGATGAGATGAAGACCAGGTCATCCCTTTTTTCCCTTCCTACCATGAATCATTCAAATAATCTCAGTGAGAAAGTCAGGAAAAAAAAATAGTGTCACAACAAATGATGGATTTGGTGCTTTCATGATTCCTCCCACCTCTTTACCTGGCCCTAACCTTACAGACACAAATATTCCACAGTGGATTTAGCCAAGACAATCCACTAAGATTATCCAGGATCATCACAGAATCACAGAGTGGTTGAGGTTGGAAGGGACCTCTAGAGACCCTCTAGTCCAACCCCCTGCTCCAGCAGGGACACCCAGAGCACGGGGCACAGGGTGGCATCCAGGCGGGTTTGGAAGGTCTCCAGAGAAGGAGCCTCCACAACCTCTATGGGCAGCCTGTTCCAGGGCTCTGTCACCCTCAAAGCAAAGAAGTTCTTCCTCATACAGAGATGGAACTGCCTGGGTTTCAACTTGCACCCATTACCCCTTGTCCTGTCACTGGCCGCCACCAAGAAGAGTTTGGCCCCATCCTCCCTACATTCACCCTCAGGTACTTTTACATATTGATCAGATCTCCTCTCAGTCTTCTCTAAACTAAACAGGCCCGGCTCGCTTAGTCTTTCCTCATATGATAGATGCTCCAGTCCGTTAATCATCTTTGTGGCTCTATGCTGGACCCTCTGTGGAAGCTCCATGTCCCTCTTGTCCTGGGGAGCCCAGAACTGCACACAGCTCAATTCCCTTTGCTTTTGTTTTCATGTTGCATGTTGTTTTGGAAAAATCTTTCACTTCCAGTGCATCTGAGACTCGCCAGAATTTCCTGCTTTTTCACTATAGAGCCCAACAGATAAATGCTGGATATCCTACTGCCAAAGAGCGCCTGGAATAAGGCTGAGGAGGTCCCTGTTTTCTCCATCCTTCCACTGTTGTAAGTCACGTATTTCTCCTATGGTCATCCCTAAAGACTGCCAAGGTTCGAGGAGAAGGGACAGTGTGATTCTACACAAAACATTATCTAGGATAGTTAATAGGAAACAGTCTAAGAGGAAATGTTATTATTGGAAGAGGCAGCACGTAAGGACAGCAAGAATCCAGTAAGTGCCTCTGAGCAACTGTTGTAAGCTCTGGCACCCCCTCACAGATGGGCTCGGAATACTTTTTAGATAGCAGATTTCAGCAGAACATAGAAATTAGAGCCCTGCTGCTTTGACAAGCCTCAGGAGGGCCTGCTGGGCTCAGACCCATATTACGTCAACAGTATTGCTCAGGGTTAAGTATTTTGGGCAATAAGGATAATTCTTAAGATCTTAGAAGGAGGTGATTGTCCTCCTTCCTAGATCAGGTGAAATCCAACCCTACCACCTCCTGGCTTACAAATTGCTGCTTTACCCTGTAGCCAAGTCTAGCTCATGGAATGCAAAGGAACTAAGTTACCTGGTTATTAACAGATAGATAGTGCTGGAACATTAACAGAGAACCTTTTCCTGTTAATTCCATACATGTTCTGTACAGGGAACATCCTGTGACTTTTTCAAGGGTTCAAGTTCAGTCTAAATGCACAGAATGATATACATTAAGATTCATCATAGAGTTTTGCATGGTGGATGAATGCTACAGGCATGAAAGACTCACAGTGCAACCAGTCACCTCTGCTGTGGCCACCACGCTCAGAGCTGTGTACCACATCACACAGACGAGGGTTCCTTGCCTACAGAGCAGAACTGTAGTAACAACAATTCACTGTGCCCCATTTCTGTAGGAAAACGAAGCAGCTGCAGGGTGCGAGGGGTGCTGAGCGTGGAGGCGGTGAGCGGCAAGGTGCCGCTGCGGCCCTGGGCCAGCTGCCTCGGAGCAGGCACGACAGCGCTCTGCTCTGCGCTGCTCCGGGCGGCAGAGCAGGGCTGGCAGCTGTTACAGGGTATCATGTGGAATGCAGAGTGCCGGGGAGCCTTTCTAAGGGAGAGAGGACTGCTTCCTAAGTACTTGATCGGTTATGAGCGCTAGAACAATCTTTAACTGAACAGATTTTGGTTAGGAAAGGCACATGTGAAAATATTTGAATTTTTTTGAAAGTAATTGCAATTGAGAGTGCTTTCTTTTTATTACAATGTCAAAACTATCTATCCCTGCTTTTTTTGTAAAGAAGTGTTTTCATTTTTATAATTGCCTGTTTTCTTTTATTTTTGTAAATGTATTAATGAGGCCATTCTTAAAAGTGTGCTTACAAACCTAGAGATTTTTGTACTTGGAGATACAGCCACACACTCCCAGTTCACAGAAACTTTCCCAAATGGTTATTTCCTTTCTCTGCTAACTCTGATCACAGTCACCAACAAGACACTGCGTATCCATAGTGTGTACTTTAACTGCGGGGCTTCACATGTTCTTGAGGTTTGCCAGTCTAGTATCAGCTTGCAGAGGTTAGCTTGTTTCCAAAAGTGTAAAAATAAAATCTTCTATCCTTTATAGTAATGGCAGTTTTCACTTTAGCTATAACAGATAACGAGTTGCATCTGCTCCTGCTTGCATTAACAAAGGGCCAAAGATAACCAGGCCTTCCCTAGTTGGTTTTGTACACTTTGAATAAGGGGTGTTTGACTGCAATAACATTCCCTTTTTAGTGTTTCAGCAGTCTAAAGCTTTGAAATGTTTTCTAAATATTTTACCATGGACATCAGTACTGTACTCTCCAAAGCCTTTCTCCAAAGCCCTATTCTTCAGGAATGTGTTTCTGCAGTGAATGATCACCTTGTCAGCCCCAAAGCTTCTAAGCTAATGGGTCCCTGTAGGAAGATTACAGAGTAGTCCAAGGGCCAAAGATGCTCACTACTGACCTGTACTTGCTATCTAGGGCTAACTGAAGTTGCACCATGGAAAGCAGATGTTCTCTGTCCATCCTTGAAAGAGGAATCTTCCCTGTGATTATTCTGATGCTCTCTCATAGCACATGCAATTCTGCCTTTTGGGGAACTTTCTCTAGATTTTCCAGGTGATCACTCACTTTTGACCACTCAGTCCCCCTGAAAGGAGAGTTAGATCTTCTGAGAGAAAGACCTTCAGTGATGCCATTCAACCCAAAACTCAGTAGTTAGATTCTCAGCATCAAATTCTGGTATTCATAGACTCCTGCCAGCTTTCCAGGGCACTCTTTAAGCTGGAGCAGTCCACACTATCCAATACTTTCATTAGAGACACATAGGCCATTTCCCCAGAGGTGACCTAGTGCTTCAGTGAAGCACCAGTCTCAAAGCAGAGGTGTTTTTCTTCCCCAAGGAAAGTTCTCTTCCCCGAGCAAAGTTTGCCCAGACAGGGGCATGTCATATAGGTAGCTGCCATGTGCTGTTCTCTCTTAGAACAATTACAGGACACTTACTGGACAACAACAATTACTGGACTTTTTAAAAAAACAACAACACAACCCCACAAACTTTCCCACACTAACATAGCCAGTGTATTCCTATAAACCTTGAGGAGGATGGGGCAGCCTCTTTTCAGTGGTGGCCACCGACAGAACTAGAGGAAACGGCCGCAAACTGAAGCACCAAAAGTTCCACAGGAACTTTAGGAAAAATTTCTTGCCAGTGAGGGTGACAGAGCCCTGGAAGA
>JAYECN010081188.1:0-28051 GCA_035222435.1 Microcambeva ribeirae | reverse complement strand
ACTGTGTTTTTTTTTTTTTTTTTTTTTTCCCCCTTTTCTTGCTTGGTAAAAGAAGATTGGTAAAGTTGAAGTGCTATTTTTGTTCTTCTGAATTCCTATCCTCAAGAGATCTGTTTTTTTTTTTTGTTTCTTTTTTTTTTTTCTTTTTTTTTCCCCAGTCAGGGAGCAATTTTGTCTGAAGAACTATAGGCTTAATCACTTCACATTTATTAATGCCATAGGCCTTTTTTTGATCTCTTACAGCTTTAGAACTGCTTTGTGATCTGTAATAACTTTCCAGCATAGCCAGTGATGCTCTGAAAAATGGGGGCCCATTTGGGGCAATTTTAAATTTTAATTTCATTTGCTATGCATCAGAATTTGGAAAATAGAGTATTATACTGCATAAGATAGAATTTTAAAAGAACAGAGCCTGATATAAGATATCCTGCCTCACTGCAACAGTATTTACATAATGCAATATAACAGAAACTACATAGAAAACAAAGTGGACCAAACCTGCCTTGAAGCACAAAAATGTAAGGAGAGCTGCCAGTTCAAAGTCTCCCATTGCTCTGTTCGGAAGGAGTGGGATTGAAAGCCCTAGAGTTACTTATATTAAGTTTTCTATTATATCAGATGCAACTACAAGTATCTCCTTAAAATTATTTCAGAATGATTTGCTTGCAGCTCTGTCATTTTCCCAAAGCGTACTGCAGGTGTTCAGGGCAGGTGATATAGGAGTCAAAGTACACTTCAGAATTTCCCTCTTTAAAAGAAGTGCCGACTTTGCCATTGATACCAGTATGACCAGGATTTGCCTTTTAGCCAGCTATTAAAGTAAAGCACGTCTATAATCATTTACTAGTAAAGAGGTGCTGTTCTGTACAATAAAAGTTAAAGTAAATATTTTCAAAAATGTTCTCAGCATGCTTTCAGTTGGGACATCAGAGGGCTTTGCGCTTAAAAATCCCACCCAAGCCTATTTGCCTTAGAGGGGAAGGACGTGCTGCTTGTCAGAACAACACCATGATGTTGATAGAATTGAGCTTGCTACATATAGTAGGTTCTGCTGACTTCCGTAAAGTGACTCATGCCAGTAGAGCCATTCAAAATAAATAACTTCAAGACTTGGCTATGGCCTGCTTGAGCATTGAGGTTAATGATTTTTCAGTCATAGAGTCCCTAATCAGTAAACCAGTTGAATTTGCATTAATGTTGTTTAATCATAAATACAGAAGTGAAAGCAACCAAACTAGCCATCTGTTCTTTCTTAACCTTTGTTTAAGATGCTTTCCAACATCCCATGCAATTGTTTTCGTAGACTGCAAACCTCACTATGTTCTGCTGTGTGTGACACACAGTTTATGTATGTATGACACACAGGTTACTGACATCTTAGTCTTCCTGAGTGGTGCCAGCTACCAAATACCACTGCTACAGCATAAAGAGTGGATTCAGAGTATATATACTCTGAAAAGAACATGACCATAATGTTTCCAGTTTTACATGTGAGAATCCTGAGCCACAAAGACAATAATCCATATCACAGTCTAAAAGAAATGCAATTATAAACCAAAAGCCTAAGAGTAATATCCAATAGCAAGCAGTACTCCCAGCAAGCAGGGGCTAGGTTTCAAGTATTTGTTTTCTTGTTTCTGTGGTTTTAGGTGATATATAAACTTACTCATGCATTTAGTTTTATTGTCATAAAAGCTAACTGCTGTGAAACGTCTGCGCTTCTGCACGAATGTTTGCATTAGTGCATGCCTACAGCTTTGCAGTGCTTACTTTTCAAAAATATTTGTGAAAGCATAAAGTCCTTCCTTATCTCCAGATAAAGAGGGTGTATCTTCAAGATATACCCAGGGTGTTCTGGCACTGGAAGTAAGGGCAGATTATCTTAACGTCTGCTGTCTCTGCACCGGGAGTACTTGCACTCGCTGCTCCAAAGATCTAAGACGTGAGAGAACTGACCAGAATCATCAAAACTGGGACGGCCGATGACCTCTGTGCCCGGGGGTCTACTGCTGTCTCTGGAAGCCTATCTGGTGCATCTTTTATTTAGGGTTTCTGCAGCAGGGTCATGCAGAAAGGTTGTGCGCCGGATAAAAAGATGACTGGGATACCGGCTTCGACCACCATCAGCCAGGCTTGGACAGCAGCACCGGCCTCTGGTGGCTGCATGGCTGTGCCCTCGGCTGGAACGGCAGCTAGGAAACCTTGGCCTTATTTTCCTGCTGTTTCCGGGGGCTTCAGGCACGCTGAGCCGGGCAGGCAGCACTTCAGCTCCGGACACTGCAGGTTCCTTCATGGCACGAGGCAAAGCCCTATCTTAGCACTGCCGGCTCCAGGTGCACTCGAGTGGCATCAGCCCACAGAAGGCATTGCTGGTCACCTTTTCCAGCTAAGCGTTTAATGCTCAATGCATAAAAATGGGAAGAAGGTGAAATAGCGGGTGCGGCAGGGCAGGTGTCCACTGCTTCTCTGCAGGGTCTTCATCCCAAAAGCGGGATGAAGGGCAGACTTCCTTCGGCCCCCTGGGATTCGCTGTGTCCCTGGTCGGAGGTGTCACAGGGCAGTGGGGACGGCCTCAGCCAGCCAACCTGACTGCCTGGGGGTGCTGCCTGTCAAAGCGGCCGGCGCTACATCCACCCTGATAAAGCCTAATAATATCTGAAGATACCTACTGCTCCGAGAGCTTCTTGGCAGTGCCTAAAGGTAGATTGGCATAGGCACACAATAATTGCCTGAAAAGTCACTGTCAAAGGGTTTCTGCTTTTTTTTTTTGTTGTTTAATAATAGACAGTATATGTGGCTGCCCACTGATGATTTGATAGAAGTCCACAAACTGTCTTCTGTGAGGGCTAAAAATATCAGCCACCTATGGATCCATCTCTTTCAGCACTATAAATTTTTATGAGTCTACAGAGGGGCACTTTAATATGTACCAAAGAAGCTATATTATATTCTTCAAAGAAAATACAGCAGAAATGAGAAAACTATGCAGAAAGATGAAACTGGAAATTATGACCAATTCCTCTATTCCTTATTTATGTGCTATTATTTCATGTCTTGGTGCTATACGACCACCAGACTGAAATTTTAAGTAGTTGACTGAAATTAAATAATGCTGTATTTTTGTAGTAATATCATTATTTATTTTGTTCATGCATTCTAATCCTATTGAATTATGGTAACAGTCCCTTGTGCCAGAAATCCTACTAATCAGATGATTTGATTTCTTATGCATAAGTTAAATGTAGCGACGGGGTTGCTGCACTGATCTCAAGTGCTGAGATACCACATTACAACCTCCTGTTCTAAGAATGCGGTCTTGAGCAAGGGCTTCATGCTGCCACTTTATGTTCAAAAGAGTTAAAGAGTATCTTTGCAATGTGCTCTCGAGAGCCCAGGAAACTCTCCTGTATAAACTTCAGAGCCTTGCAAAGTCATGTCTCCACGTGCTTCCTGAGGACGTGAAAGGCATGGGAGAGATGTGTGTCTTGCACGTTTCTGAGGCTTGAGATCTGGCAAAACGCCTGTCAGAGGAACAGAGATCTATCTCTTCTAGGCCTTTCAGTTGCTGGGAAGCTTCTCATTAGAAGCCAGTGCAATGACTAAACGCTGCTTAGCCCTCCTGTGGGAGCAGAGGGCTCTGGAGCCAGCACACAGGGACCAAATACCGTCGGCTTGGGAGTGCTTGAGTTACAGAGTCACGTGGGAGAGGAGAGCCCAAGAGAAATGCGCAGGGACCTTTATTCCCTTCAGCTCTGCTTGTGCTCCATCCTACGTCATGTAAGAACCAGTATGAAAGGGGTGTGAGACAGAAACCTGGTGCCTCTTCTCCTATCCCAGACATTGTGTGCAACGCAACAGGAAGGTTGTATTTCTGTTTGTAGTTCTCTCCCCTTCCTCTCCCTGCTCTCCACCTCTTCCTAGCAAGCAGTCCTCTCTCCGCTGCCTTGCTGCTTTCATCCTGCACCTCAGCCCGAGGAGAGCACACACTGTCTGCTGTCAGTGCTTTTCCCATCTTTCCTGAACGCAGTTCCCAGGATGGACCTTAGGGACAGGAGCTGCCTCACACATCAATAAAGAAATGTCCATGCCTTGGAGGGTGCAAGTCAGCACGCCCGTTTGAGTCTTTCCACCATCCAGCATCTTCCCCAGGGGGAAACATCACATCAAAATGATGCTACTGTGCCTAAGCAGTTAGTCAAATCTCTTGTCCTTGGCAAATTTCTGAATATTTATCTGTAGATCTAGTAAATTAAATATTAGAGGAGATGTATGTTCTGAATCCAAAAGGCGTATTTTATTTGCTCTTTGTTTTACTGTGCAATAATTGAAGTTTAAAAGATTATTTTCAACTTTTTATTTATTTATTTTTTTTTTCCAAGAAGGATAAAGTTCTGCATGGGATAGAGGCTTGGTCATCTTCTGCCACATTATGCAGTTTTGCTTCTCTTACACATATTTCCAGGACAACTCCACAGAGGAGTTTCCCAATCTGTACTCTGTGACTTTTGAAATGATTGCAAAATTTCTAGGAGAAACAAACACATATGCTTTTTCATGCATGCTGGCATGTAAGCAAAAAACAATGAAAAAAAGAGAAAGTAAGAAGATGTGAACACTGGAAATTTAGCTATTTTGATAGAACAGCCCAAAATACTTTATGATTCTTTTTAATGCCGTGTATTCCTAAATTAAAGAAAAAAAAAAAAAAAAAGGACACTCGAGAAATACTTCCCTAGACAATTATGAGATCAAATCCCGTGGAGGGACATGTGTTCATACTAACTGAGAAGGTGACTTGCTATGTTTAATTATACAATATAGTGCCTCCTGAGATACAAAGTTTTTTAAAAAACGTCTTTCAGTTTAATAAGTTAATCTCTAGTTCATAGCATAACTGTATTTTTAAGATTTTAAGAGGCTCTAGTTTTATAAATGAAGGGAAACTTAGTCTTTATTTTCATATAGGGGTATCTGTGAAGTTCAAAGTATATGAAAAGAAATGGATCTTGTTTTCAGCATAATTTATCTTTACTCAGTAGATCTGAATTTTTGCAGACTTTTTGATCACTCTTGACCTTAAAATTTAGGGAAAAGAGAGCATGATACAGTAAAAATATACAAAAAATATACAAAAACTTATTAGTGCTGCTTATTCCTGGAGATGTTATAGACCGTTATGCTAAATATTATCCTGTTTGGAAATTTTGAAATAACAGAAGAAATCACTGTTATGAAGTTATGAGTTGTTTCTCTAGTATGGAGAATTTCAGAAATATAAAGTATTGTGATATATGAATTAAAAAGAAGTATAATAATTTTTGTTAGTGAGAGTCTTTAAGTTCTGTAGTATTGAACTACAGTAAAAAGAATTATATTTTCATATCATAATAGATTTACCTTTTCAATAGTTACTACAAATAAATTATGTTTATATTAATTGCAGTACAAGTAGACTCTGATCTGTTCTGTTTTTGTCCTTAAATGGCTTATCTGTGGCTCTGGATGGAATTTTAGTCCAAAACAGTAATAAATCAAACTGCTTAGTTAATCTTGTCACTATGACTACTTCCCAATAGGGAAAAGAGTGAAAAAGGGAAAAAAGAAACGTTAAATAATATTCAAGTGATGTGTGTAAACAGGTTATACAATATTTATATTAATAAGTATGGACACATATATACACAGTCTGAAAATTAATTGAAAAGCTTTCTATCAGCAGCAACCACAATAAATATTGCAGCACATGGACTGAAATGCAGAACACTGAATATGATATATGGGAAAATTCTTTCACAGTAATTACTAACATATTTAACTGTTTTAATGTATTATGAAAAATGAGCATGGCATTTCGCTTAGGACACATTTAATTCATTTCAAAGTCATGACTGGAAGGTGAACAGGTTGTCCAGGAAGAATTTTAATATTAATAATCTGTACTGTGTTTCCCCTTCTTTTCTCATATTTGTTAAAAATGATAACAAACAAGAAAATATATATATATATTTTTTTCAGGTAGACTGGTGTTCCATAGTGTTTCAGCAAACCATTCAAAGTGCAGTTTAGTTTGTTTTCTTTCTTTTTCTTTTTTTTTTTTTTTTGGTATGTTTTTAAGCAACTGTGCCTGGGATTTTGTAGAGAATGAGTTTTCAAAAACATATTCAGCAAAGATTCCCAGCATGGAAAATTCATTCCCCTCAAAACTGCACTGAAAAAGCTTTAGCTTTGGGCTGATCATGTAGCCACTGTTCCCCCTGTAAGGCACATTGTGAATCTCTTATTTTATTGAATGTGATTTTTTACATAAAGTTAAAATCATTCTTATTACTTCTGGTTTGTACGTTTCTGTTTGTACTGTACTTATAAGTGCTTTCCATAGGCTCTATCATTGCTTTTATTTTCATTTGTAATTAATAATTGACTCTATTTGAAGATATTTTGGAACACAGCTGAGTAAACATGAGCCTGCAGTCAATATTTCTATCCTTAGAAATCTCAAAGCTTGGTATCAGATTGCAGGGCCCTCCCTGTTAATCTTTCTAGTCATTTTCAGACTGCAAAATCATCTGACGTTAATAAACCTAATTCACAGATTTTGATGCCAGAAGGAGCCATTATGGTAATGAAATCTGACCTCCTGCATAACACAAGCCTCAAACCATTGCATCTTCCAAGAGTTGAAGCTAAGAATAAATTTGACCTTGAACACTTGTGCACAAGTCTTAGAGTTGGCACTTCTGTGTGCCTAAGTCATAATGACTTGTCAGATTAGATTTTTTTTTCTTTTTTTTGGAGCTTCTGCTTTTCTCCGTATTATGTAGTTTGCTCAAAGGAATCCACGTGCCGGGCAGAGGCTGCGCCTACGTGAGCATCCCCCGCCCAGCGCAGGTCCGGGGGCTGCGCCTCAGCCCCTTGCTGCCACAGCGGGGCTTTGGGGTGCCCTGCATCCCCGTGAACCCAGACCACTCGCCTCTATGTGTTAGGGTGGCGCAGTGAACTGCAGTGAAGAGATTCAGAAGCAGCAGGGTGTTTTCACCTGGCCAGAGCTTCCCGCTCGCATGACTAGAGCGTTTCCAGCCCTTCTTCCCGTAGCTAAACTAGTTAGTGATGGGCTGACTCAGACGCCTCTGCACAGGACAGAGGTGTGACAGGCACACACACCCTTATATATGCTCAGTTTCCCAGATAAAAATAGATGTAATAATGTTATTCCCACATTTATGAAATGACTTGAAATTTACATATGAAAAGCTCTGTATATGCACTTAAGTGTTATTGCAAGTCATTTAAGTAGAGTTTGAAGATCTGCATACTTTTCTGGTAAAGTTTCTGGCCTTTTATAGCCAAGAAGTAAAGTAGGAATCTAAAACCAGACTTCAATAAGCTTTAATTCTTTTAGTTATCCTGTGAGTGATTTGAAGGGCCATACATAACAGCAATCCATTAAAAAAATATATTTCTATGCTAATAGCCTCTAGACCTAGCTAAAATTCTTTAAAAGGCAATTCACATGCTTTTTTAGTTCCATGCATTTGTATGAATTCAACAACCTTTTCCATCCTTAAAAAAATGGAAATGTTAATCTTTGTATCCTTCTCTTGTTGCAGAATATAAAAGTCCTGTGATTCAAAGCATTAGTCTAGGACTTGGAAGACTTACATACGAATTCCTCATAGTCCACAGACTTCCTGTTTATCTTCTGCAGGTAGCTTTGACTTAGTTTCTCAAAGTTATTTATATTCTTTAATCCCACAAAAACTGGATGCTTAGAGTTCTCCTCTATAAAATCTGAATATTAGATTTCTGAGTCTGAGAGCGATTTGTGAAGACAAATATGTATTCTGAAGTAATCATGAACTAGGGACAGTGAATCCAGTATCAAGCTCTTAAAGCAGAATCCACCTTCTCAAGTGCTTCTAACAGTTAAAATCTTTATATTTAGCCTCAACCACTTCTGTGTTTGTACTTGCCCAAGAGATTGTTTGTTGGTGAGTTTGCTGTAGCCTGCTCAAGCAGAAATATTTCAACCATATCTACATGGGATGTGGAGCATAGTGTCCTTCATTGTCTGTGTCCTGCTGTTGCTCTTTATTTTTTATGATGTTCTTTCCATGCAGCTGAAAGAAACAAAAAAAATAATTTTTTGGTTGTTTAGTTCAGAATGCCGTTTCTGATTTAGCCTGCCTATTAGTGAATGCTCCATTTTCCATGAAAGTCTCACCTCTGCATACCTGACAGCTGGTTCATTGCAAAAACTGTTTCTGGGTTAATTAAGATAACATATATTGTATTTTTTATGGAATTCCTTCCTAACAACTGTACCTCAGGCACTCTAGCAGATGTGCCAGAGACAAATTTAGAAGGAAAGACTCTAAAGAACACCCAAAGCTATATATCTTTTTAACTGAGCAAGAAGAAGAAGATAAAAGTAATTCTATTCTTGCACCAGAATTGAGTGTTACTTTTTTCCACATTTTTCACCAATATGAAAGGGTGAAATGGTGAAATTTCACTAATATGAAATGTTTTGATAGGCTCATAGGGGGAATGATCTCACATACAGTTGTATGATGGAAGACTTGAGATAGCATGTTTCTTTTCTATGCATTAATAAAACCTCATTTCCCTACCATGTTGGGCACATCTCAACAGAGTAGAGAGGATTCTGCTACTTGCACACCAAGAACTCATTTATTTTAATAATGTTTTTATTAATTTTATTTATTCATGAATGAATGTTCTACATTACTCCAATGAGGATGAGAAAAAGGAGAGCAAACCATTAGTATGAAATCCCAGTGCCAGCTGA
The DNA here is from genome assembly GCA_035222435.1 of Microcambeva ribeirae. Lineage (NCBI taxonomy): Eukaryota > Metazoa > Chordata > Actinopteri > Siluriformes > Trichomycteridae > Microcambeva > Microcambeva ribeirae. Next base: position 19,242 of record JAYECN010081188.1, on the reverse strand, counting down.
TGGCTGAATGGGAGAGTCTGAATCCCAGAACTCTGTCCCAACATTTGGCTGTATGTCTCCTCTTCCCTAGCTTCGTCCAGGAAATGGCCTAGGACTTTGATTTAAGAAGGACTGCGAATACAGTGAATACACTTTTAAACACTAAAAATAAACATCTACATTTAAATGAGAAGACTAATAGATATCAAAGATGAAACACAGTGATTATCCAATCTGACTCTATCGTGAAGACCAAATTATCTTTCCAGTGATTTTGCATAATTACAGTCTCAAATTGGAAATGATGAATTAATACTACTCCTGTGGCCTTGCTGAGGAGCTGTGTGTAGATCAGTGAAAGATATACGTACAGAAAATAGTGCAGGTGTCATCAAGATCACTCTTATGCTGTGATCTGACAAAGCTGGTAAGTCAAAGTTCAGCTTACATTGAGACCAAAAGATCAGATCAGCAAAAACCTGGCAATGTAAGAAATGTTTTTCTTTTTTTGAGAAAACAAAACAAAGCAAATCTTGGTTTTAGTCATTTCTTTTGTTTCTCTCGCTGTGAAAGATTCACCTTTGGACAAGAACGATAATATTTCCCTTAAAAAACTCTTATAAGGTTTCATAATTGAAATTATTTTCAAAATAAAATATTGAAAAAACTAATAGTAGTACTAAAGTTATAACTCCGTTAGCTAGGAGAAAATTCTAATTCCTCTCTTCATCCTCTTTATTAATTACTGCACTTGATTCAAGAATTACATTTGTATAGTAGCTTATTTAGCTCCAATTCATTATCCACTCCACTGAGGTCTACAAGAATTCTAGATTTCCTATCTGCTTCATTTCTGTTTGCTTTGTTGGGGGGTTGAGCATTTTTTTAATTACTTCTCTACTATTTCAAGCATCTTGCTCCATTTGGTAATGAGCATAAAATTTTAAAATTGATTTTTTTTTTGAAAAGCTACATATAGCTACTTATGAACCACATTAGTCTTATCTTTAGGACATTCTGCTGATGCTTTCAGGTGCACAATTATTTTTCCTTTTTTTATCTGATCTATAACAAATTAGCTCACATGCCAGGGAAAAGGATTTCACCCAAGGATCTCAACATAATTTACAGACAATAATTAATTAATTAATTTCACATCCAGTCTTTAAAGTAGGTGAAATTAAGATGCAGCCTACTAGCTCACCATCATTAACAATATATTGCCAAAATTAACTGTAGCTGCTTTATAAGCAGGAGGTGTAATCCATTTCTCCCTAATATCCCTAATCCATATCTCCCTAATATCCCTAAAGCAAAACAGAGCAGACTTCTGCTCAAATGACATAATGTTAAAAAAATAAATAGTCAAAATTACCTGGCAAGCTTTGTGGTTAGCCTAGTGTTCAGAGGCAATTATGTGCTGTACAGACATATATTGACATATGTCTGTAATACGTGTTACAGAGTTCTGATCAGCCTTCGTTGCTGTTCCTTTTGCAAGTAACACGGATATTGCTATGGGTATTTATGCAGGCATGGTATTATGCATTTTATATTTCAAATTTAGCAACTGCCTAGACACTAAATGCTTTGGAAAAATTTTAAATGTGAAATCTGTGTGATATATAAATACATATATAGCCAACAGAGAATTTGTCACAGTTAAATTCTGTGTTAAACCTCTATTTTGTTCCTATCCTATTCCATTTGTATAGGAGCATCATTGACTTTCCTTCTTACTGACCCACAGCTGACACGTAAACACGAGTTCTAATCAGCCTGGGTGATATTTTTTTCTGGTGTACACTACCCGTATTGACTGAATTGATCTCCTAAACAAAATTAGGTAAATCTACAGGGCTTGAGGTTACAGTGAAGTTAATAGTATAGCAAAAGGTAAAAGCTTCGTGGTGAATATCAAAAAGATACTGTCACAAAATGTGCAATACAAAGTGGCTGTATTTAAAAGTTGTTGCTATTTGTGTGATAAAGACAATTGGCTTAAACACCTGTTCATTACCCATTCTTCAATGTGTATACTTCTGGTGCTAATTACTGTCAAAATAAGCATTTTTTGAAATGAACTTCTTTCTTCTTATCCTTTCCTAAATTTATGATTTAGACTTTCTTCATTTCCATGTTTATCAATTTTTTTCATCAGTTTTCCATTCAGAAATCAGGCCAAATGATCTTGGCTCATGGTCATTGTGCTGTTTCTGTATATTGAGCATTAAGTGCTGTTTCGTGTTTTTGGGATTTCCCTGACACTCAGAAGTTTTATTCAAAATGCACAACAGCAGAACTGGGAATTCCTTATCTGTCTTAGGTGCAAACTTTCCAGATCTGTTGATTTTTAAATACTCTTCTCTAGCAGATGTTGTCAAAAATCTTACTTTCTTGCTAATGGGCAGGACTGTTCCTTATTAACCTTCTGAGACAAGGACTCCATCCTGCTTGTTCCCAAATGTCAACAGAAATATCTTTTGAGGATGACTTTTCCGCTTTGGTATTATTTGATATTTTTCATTATGCCATGAAGTAGGGCAGGTTTTTCACCAGAACTGGTTCTAGGTCTTGAATGTGGTTCTGTGGGCATTTAAATGAAGCCTTTTGAAAGGTATAACAATATTTTTCTTCACTTTTTTTTCCCTATATTTTTCTCTCAGTTTCAACAGCAGTGTTGCTCAAGATTAAGAAATTTGTCCTTTTGAAAAGCAAGTTGTGTGTGTCTACAGAGGACTGACCTCCAACAATTAATTATATAATTAGTACTTGTTTCTCAATATTGAGTATAATCAGGTCATGCTCACTGGTCTATAAGCTTCCACTAATTAGAAATGCAGCAATTAAATATATCCTTTAATTGGGCACCAAGGTCCGAAAGAAAGTTGCTTTCCTTTGGATGCACGGCCTTTTATGCTAGAACATAATCATCTTAAATACGTAGAATTTCTAATGAAGTTCTGTTACTCAGTGCAGGGCCTCCTGCTATACGGCTCATGGACTGCCAGGCACATGGCTTAAAAGACCCCTGCAACACTATGTTTTCATTTTCCACATACTAAAAATATGTGATAGATCTTTACCAGTACTTCCCTGTGGATTGTCGTTAAGATATAGTACTTTTTTTTTCTTTTTTTAATTGTAGGTAACTCTGAAACAAATCAAGTTTGTGTCCTGCCCTTAAAAACAATAACAGAACATATTTTTCTTAAAACATTTCATCTGCCATCATTATTTTCTAGGGTCTGCTGTTAGAAGTACTTTGTCCACCTCTTCTTCCAATCCCTTCTAGGTCTTTTTTGATTCATTTCTTATTTGTTCAATGTCCCTGTAGAGAGTCATTCCTCTGAGTAGCAATGAGGGGTTTCAGCTAGTATTATACAACTGAACATTATAGTTATTCCTTAACTATTTTTTTAAAACTGTATGCTAAATATACTAGCAGCAGATAGTATATTGAATCCTGTAGATGGTAATTTAAATATGTTGTTTATTAATAAAATGAGTGTTACATATTCAGCTCTTCCCATTTCATTTCAGAAACAAAGCTGACTTAAAGTCTCAAAGATGAACAGTGCACAGCTCTCGCCTAGGCAAACTAAGAAAAAAAATATTTAAAAAAAAAGAAGGCCTAAATCATCTTTTCTGCATAAAAAGCTACCTTTAACTAAGAGAAGAGAATCTTTCAACATTTCCAAGTGCCTGTATAACAAATGCTGGCTAAGTTGTCTATTTTAAGGATATTTGGTTTGTTTACATAGTTCAGAGTTTACAGCCTATAAATGTTCAGTAGTATTGTGGTTTTATATACATTGTCTAGACTTTTTAAATATGCAAACTCTCAGCAAGTGGGATGCAGTGCTGACAGTTCGGATCTCCAAAGATTTTTGGAGAAACTGAATGGAGCAGTGGAAAGGCAAACTGGCAAACTTTGGCATAGAGAATATTTGTAAGCAGGAGCAATTTGAATGGAGATTTTTTTTTTAAAGTTGATATCATTTGCATTTTTTAACATAGTTTAAAGCGTCTTTTTTCCATGTACTTAGGTGAATATGATGAAGTATGGCAACCTTTCATAGTGCAAAGTTTTGAAAGAGTTCTTAAAATTGCATTAGTAAAATGTAGACTTCCCTTGACCAGGTACAAGCTAGCCTGGAGCTTCAGGTGCTCTTAGGAGTGCTCTGATTATTCAGCAGAGGTCTGAAAAATGAGACTGGTCTCTCAGATTCTCAGATGACATTTTCAATGCTGTACGGCAGATCAAACAGTAAAAATTATTAAGAGCTTAGCACAAAGTGAGCTTTCATTACTGCTGGCACTTTAAAAAAATAATTAAGGCTTATCACATGATTGTGCATTGTTTGTTTTTAGGTAGTCATTAAGTAATGCACACTTGTATAAATGAGTGCCTCCACTTACAAACAAATTTAAAATAAAAACATTATAATATTAATTCAAGTAGACTGAACATTCCCTAAATACTAAGGGGATCCGGTGAGAACCCACATGTTAGAGCTCTTAATACTCTTTTAAATAAAAATTATTTCTAACTAAGGAGCAAGTCTTTGAAATTCATCATAAAGAAAGCCAGAGGCTAAAGAAGTACCTTTTATTTTTCTCATGGATTTCCATTATGGTACAGCTGAGTCGTAGGCTCTCAGAAAATCCTGGCATTTTCGTTCTGTTTGCTTTCCTTAGGAAAACGTTGGCAGCTTCCCAGAACAGCAGTGGAGTAGGAACCTTCTGAAGAGCTAAATACAGATATTAACATTGTGCTACCAAACCAGCTGCAGCACACACGGGCCTGCAGATGGGATCTGATAGAGCAGCTACATCAATGGCAAGAGACGAAAGGGTGGCAGGAGCTCCCAGACACATTCCCATCATAATGCCAAGTATTTTCTGTGCTCTGTTAAGTGTAGGACCTCTGCCTGTGACTAATCACAGTGACAGAAAACAGCTGCTTTCTAAATACCAGAAATGATTTAGTTATCTATTGGATCACTAAATAGAAAGGGTTAAAATTAAACACTGTGCGTGATTGGTTTTATTTTACTGATGCTTGACCATTCTGTGTAGCTTTAGGAAAATCTTTTGTGGCCTGCAGTGTGCCCATCTCGGAGCAGCAGCTGGTTCTTTGCACGGTGCCTTAGCTCTTTGCTTTCCTCCAAAGGTTAGGATATTTACGCTTCTTGGAAATTCCCCTCCCAGAATGTCCCCTCCTGCGACTTGCTGGAGCTCCGGGGAAGGAAGCTGCGGAGGAATTCGCGCTTCTGCCGGGTGGGGAGAGGCTCTCCCAGTGCCTTTAATTCAGTCTGCTCAGCCTGAGTTCACCTCTTACTAAATCCTTCAGCCAGAATAACAATGGCCAAACCCATAGATACGGATCACAGTTAGAGTTAATGTGGATCACTCCCATATGTTTTGCAAAATATTCACCTGTAAAATTATTTGCAAGTATTTGAAGTGATATCATTGAAGGTATCATTTTAAGAAAGTAAGTACATTGTATGCGCCTGCCATTGTAGTTCAACCTGCAATAGCTTTCTTAAAAGCAGTGCAGAAGGGTATTGTACCTTCACTTTGCAGGGAAAACAATCTTATCTGCATTTCAGAGAAGGTTTCTTTTGCATTATTTTTAGTTTCCTTTGTAGAAGAGCTCCACTGATCTGGTCTGCTATTCAGAAAAGCTGCACAAATGCTGCCCAGCTGAGCAAACGACACAAATGTCAGCGGTCAGAAGAAGGTGTATTCTAAAGACTGAATCTTCCCACTGTATTTCAAAATTGTAACTCATGCCCTTTCTGAGAGCTGCTGTTACCACTGCCATAGCATTCTTTACTGCTAATATCAGAGAGTATTTTCCTCATTACTCTTTTGCCAGTCACCCCAACACACATCTTTCTTGCATCTTTCTTGGACAGTAAAGTAGTTTATGTGCCTACAGATTAGTCTTTACCATGGGGGTACATAGTTACAGTATTTGTGTGTTACTTTATGTGGTTGCCTGTGTTAATAATTTTCTAAGAATGCTTTGCATTGACTTTTCATATTGTATTAGCAGTTTACTTTCTGTTTTCTGGCCAGTGACTCTTTTTTGGATGTTTTTAATCTCACAGATTGTCATTGTTGTTGAGTATAGCTAACATACAGAGACAAGCAGTATTGGAGATGCCAATATACATGTTTGAAGTTAATTTTTATTCCATTTAAATTTAGTTTTTACCTTAAAATGCTCGTATTGTGTAGGAGGTATGTGACGTGATACATTTATCACGTCTTGGTGATCAGAAAATGCATTCAATTCTGAGCTATTTGCATATCTTCAAAATTGAGGGTGCAAACATTATTTTTGAGCAGGAGGAGGAAAGGGAGATAGTGATAGCAGTTATCAGAGGCTGGCTGATACCGCAGCTTGATCTGAGGTTGTATTAGCTGGCCGTTAGAGTGAAGCACCAGCCTTCACCCTGCAGTTGATTAAATTGCTTTTAAAGTATGTAATAATGGAAGTATATTAGTAAAGTACATTGTATGGTGATCGTCTATTGCTTTCTCAATGCCAAGTCAATTTAAATAAATTAGATATGATCCCAGGGAGCCAGTTTTGGAGATAATATAGTCCAATCAGTGACATTAACTTTTTGGAAGTTTCAGAAGTGTAAATCATCTGTGCTCCATTACATTGCCACAGTAATTGTGGGAGACATGACCACACACAGATGTTTGATTACTGTTCATATTAGTGCATATGAGCTCCTATTTGCAGAGTAGGTCTCGCCTATATTATTGCTTTTTGGCACTTCATCTCAAGGTAGGTACTACTAGATTTGCTGAGCAGGACCTTAGCAGGTCAAACAGCCACAGGGTGACTTAAGACATTCAGGTGCAATTTGCAGTGTTTTCAAAGCACTTTTTGCAATAGGAGGATGTATTTTGGAAACCAGCTCAGAGTTGTGTTTAATTTTGAGAATTAATATGAAATTAATGAACCATCATCTTACAGCACTCTGGTGTGAGCAGTAGTAAATAATTTTGCCACAAAATACGCCTCTGGATATCAGATGATTTATTAGGTTGCTGTTAATCCTAGTTACGGCAGACATTAGCTGGATCTGTCTTCTAGACCCCCAACTATAAAAAAACAGCCTAAAATAACTAAAAAAAAAAAATGTGTTTTTGAGACAGATTTCATACAACTGACTTTGGAAAAGCTGCCTGCACTGATCGCAAAACTTCTGTGTCTCTTTTTTTTGTAAGATACACCTAGTCCATGTGCTGCCTGCTCTTCTTACTAGCAGTAAGGTATCCATTTCTCATTTCTGCATCGTACTGCAATAGCCATGGCCTGCCTACGCTCCGAAATAGGCCAAGTTCATCCAGAGCAATCCAGTATTGCAAGGAGATTCTCTCTAAAACAAAGAACTGGAAAGGAATGTTAACTACAAGGGGCATGGGAGAAAATGGAGTTACGTTTCTCTCTGAAACACAGCTCTTCAGTTTTGGGGTGAGGGAAGCTGGTGGTGTTCCAGAAGCTCAAGTGAAACTCGAAGGAAGCTCTGAATTAGAGGATTCCTTCCTTATTTATTTATTTATTTATTTATTTTCTGTGAAAGGAGTGAAAATATTGAGGCAATGAATCTGCCAGTGGTATACAGAATGACTGATGGGACACCAGCAATAGAATGTCTTTCAGTTCATCTGTGCTTTAATTTCAACACACCCCTGTTATAAGGGTTGATTTTGAATTAATAGTCCAGTGATTTTTCTCATCAAAATTCTTCAAAATGGATGGAAAAGTAGAAAAAAAAATCCTTTCTTCCTCATTATTCTGTACTTAGCGTCTTAAATGTGTTTGCTTTACACCTTACAGCTAGCCTGATAACAATTATCAAACACGGCAAGACTTGCTTGGATTTTGTCAATGATGGGAATCACTAAATCACAGGCTTGGTCAGAGTGGAAGAGACCTTGGGAGATCTCCAGTCCAACCCCATGGTCAACCAGGTTCAGCTGTGGCGTCTTACAAGGTTGTTCAGGTCTTTATCCAGTCGAGGCTTGACACCCTCCAAGGATGGAGACTGGGTAACTGGTTCCACTGCTTGGCTGACCCTGTTGGGAAAAGGTATTTCCCTGTATGCAGTCTGCAACTCTCTTGTTTCTCTTTGTGCCTTATGTCTCTTGTCCTCCTGCCACACATATCTGTGAAGAGCACTGGCTCTGTCTCCTTGACACCCTCCCTGTGGACACTGGTGACTACTGCAACGTCCCCCTGAAGCTGCCATTTTTTTTTTCTCTCTTCCTGAGGGCCATTTTCACTAATGATGATAAGCAGTTTCTCAAGGTTTGGAAAGTTCTCTAGGAATTCAGGTGCTGTTCAGCTGGGAATTAGGGCACCCATTCAGTCTCTGGGAACTAGGGCACACATTCAGTCTCCCCTGCACTGTTGGGTGGCCTTTGTAGGTGTGATGAAAGCATAGGTGCTTGTTTATGTCAAGCATAAGGCACTGGATTGTTCTGCTTTTCTCCAGCATAGTGTCATTATGCCCGTAAGAATTAGAATTTGTGGAATAGGCGACTTTCTGACCTCTTCTCTGTGCTTTTAATTCTATCGGTTCCCTCTTCCTTGCTATTTTTCACAGTTATGTAGCTTCCTCTTATAATTACCAGGACAGGAATAAGCTCTGCAATTTCAAAAAGCCAATGTGAGGCACCACGGTGAAATCTTTTATTCCAAAGAGCTGCAAGTAACTAATCCTACAGCTGTTACTTAGCTAGGACTCTAATCAAGGTATGCAAACATTACAGAATACTAACTTTAGAGGAACTGCCTAGGGTTAGTCCCCTTAACTTAACAGATCTTGGAATCCTCTTTTCCTTACTGTCTTTCTTTCCCCAAGCTCAGTACTCCGCTCTGCTGAAAAGTAAGCAAGTGTATGGGTAAAAGTACCCAAGAATTAAAAACTAAGGGAAGACGAATACCTTTCAAAGCCAGAATATTCTATGACAGTTAAGGAATCCATTCTGTATTTAAGTCTGTGCTTTATAAGCAAACATCTAGTTTGAGTTATGCAAGTCAGTTTACAGAAATGACATGACAGAAATCTTTGGGACTGTTATCTCTTATCACTGTGTATCACATACATTGTTCAGTTTGGCAGTCTTCTTCCTCCAGCAATTGAGCTTAATTATGTTTGTGTTGACTAGATGCACCGAATGTTGCTAGGAATGACAGAGCAGGCTTAATGAGGGCTTCCTTCATGACGTTCGGTCTGCAGGGCATGGAAAAACGGATGAACAGTCAGTGGTCACATCATGTCCATGGCTTTGGCTGCACTTCCTTAGATCTGTGAGGATTTTTCAGCTAGTGCAAGGTTTAGCCGTCAGGAGTCTGGGAGTGAAACCTGCTTCTTTCTTGCAACAGTAGTTTGGTACCTCGTAGAAATCACTATAAAATTTCCAAGATAACTAGTTTAAGATTAATTCTAGCAGTGAAGACAAAGAGGAGTACCCTGTTCATCTCTAGGAGATGGTATATCTGCATATCTTCAACAACAGTGATTATTTTTGCTAGTTGTGCACATGCAGCACTCTCATGCCACCAACTTCCTGGCCTGCTTGCACATTTATTTATTTTCGTCTCCCTTTCTTTGTAAAAGCAGGTATGTCAAAGGCAGTTATCTCCATTATAGTCAGACTTGGTTTTTTAAATTGTATCACTTATTCTTTTTCCTTCCATTCCCATCTCTGTTAATATATAGTTAGTTAACACAGTCTTCTGAAAGCTCACTTCCCATGTATTAGACTTCGAAACCACAAACCCTGCAAACAGGTTAATGTATCAGACTATTAGATTCCTGCTAAAGGAGAATGTAAGAAAGGATTTTGAAGGCTGTACTGGTGACTTTGAATATTTCATGTATTCACATCAGTGTATGTGAATGATGAAACTATTCCAAGTGTATCTCTTCTTACATTTTTATGGATACCTGATGAGGAACAATTTTTATGGATACGATGAGCAACAGTTTCTAAAAGGTCTGAAGAAAAGGAAAGGTTAAGAAGTTAGGGAGTTGAGAAGGAGAGGCTACAAATACATAGTGAAACAAAATAAAGCAATTATTTGAGCACAGAACTGCTTCTTTGATCTTTTTCCTTGATCTGTTTTGGCAGTTTTCTGGTCAGACTTAAGTGAAAAAAAACAGATAAATAAATAGTGTTGCCATGTTCAGTTAACTTTGCCTGTTTCAGAAAGAAGAGCAAGCAGAACGAGAAGTCTAAAAGTGATAATATTCTTACAGTCAGGATAAACTTGTGTATTTATCAGACTTTCCTTTCAGATTTAGGTTTGGAAATAATTTGCCCTTTTGAGAAACACATTCAAATTTATTTTCAAAAAGTCATTAAAATGAATGATGTAGTACATATGCCATATTATGTATGATTTTTGAAAGACAAAATAAATGATTTCATACTATTCAGTTCCTCTCCACCCAATGAATTTGTAAGCATTCCTTCTACTTACAGGTGACATGCTACGGTAAAGACCAAGTCTTCTAATATTTAATGCTTCAGGAGTTGCGAAAGCCGGTGTCTTTTTACTTTTCTTAATGAAATTGATTATTTACTTTTATTCTTTTTCTTGTAGGTCAGCTCTCTGGAAGGCATTAATATTTGCAGTGTAATAAGTGCATATTTGGCATAAGTGAGTCTTTTAGTTCTAAGCAGGCAAGATTCAGATGACTGACCGGAGACATAACTTTTGGAGTATGCAATATCATTTACTTAATTTTGTGAATGAGACAATTCTAGATGAAAATTAGTGATTGTAACTTAACAATTACAACAATACAATTGAGATATGGAGAGTTTAAAACATGGTGAGAATGGTAAAGCAAGGTTATTGTCGAGCCTGCCCTAATACCTGTGAAAGGCACCATTTGATCTGAACTTGAATGAGCATCATAGAGCACGTCACATCAAAGATTCCTCATTAGAACTTTTTATAAAGAATCTAGTGGATAAGAATATTATCTTTTAAAGTTACACAGATGCCTGTTCATGTGTTATTTCCACTGACACTTCAGTATATTTCATCCCAAATTGCTAACGATGAGTTAAAAGTCTGTTTTCTCCAAAATGCCATTAGCAGGACTTTGCTTTTTTTCCAGTCAGAAATACCTACATTATTTGAGTAATTGAATGTAATTCAATTCCTGTAATTGCATATTGAGAAGTATCGATGCTTGGTGTTAAGCACTCTCTGATCTCCCTAACCAAAATCTCACCAGCTAAGGAAGTTTCATCCAAATCAGTGTGAATCCTAGAGTCCTCATTTACTCCTCCAGTTCTTCAACATCAGCTCACTGATTCCTTCAAACTCTTGTGCTGCTAGTTTCTTAAGAGATGAAAACCCTGAACAGTATTTAGATTAAGATGAAACAGCACTTTGTACAATAAATGTAATCAGATTTTCATTTCTGGACTCACACTGCAGCTTTATATTATGATGATTGCATTTTTTTCTCTCAGAGAATTAGTGTTGCTCCATTTCCCCATTCCTTCTCTCCCACTGACCTCCCTTTTTCTCATGTACCACCCATCCTGATACACCTCCACAAAACAACCTTTTGCCAGACTTTGGTGCACGTGAATAATGTCACACATGCCATTAGCTATTTTTTCAAAAAGGAGATCCAATGATCTGGAGAAGCCTCCAAGGTTAAGTTGTGTTGCATGGAAGATATTAGAACTTTCGTATGGGTAAAAATATTAGTGTGTGAGCTGCATGGTACAAACTTCAGTGAAGAATGTTGCTTATGCATTTATACACTGCAGTAAATGTGTCTTTTCTTTTTCATGCAGGTCATTGCCATAGTTATGGATATGTTTACAGATGTGGATATCTTCAGAGAAATTGTAGAGGCATCTGCCAGAGGGATTGCAGTGTATCTCCTGCTGGATGAGTCAAACTTCAGTCACTTTCTGAAAATGACAGAGAAACAAGGCTGTCAAGTTCAGAGACTCAGGGTAAGGCTTCCTATTTTAGAGTGCATGCACGTTCACTACTCATTCCTCTGCAACCCACTAAACAGGCATTATTATTTAAAAAGTGATTATGAAATACTGCTTTTTCAAAATAACTCTAAACTGAAAATAGGTAAGCCCACAGCAAAACTTCTATACAAGTGTTGTTCTTTTTAGAAAGATTTTAATCTTTTCCATCTGTGTCACAGAAAGTGTATTTGTTAGATTTGCAGAATTTCTCACATATTTCCCTTTCATATAGAAGTAAGTATATATGAAAATATTTTATATTTTATTTTATAAGTATTTTCCTGAAAATCCATCCTATTATATATTTGCCTTATATAGAGAGTATATAGTATGATTACACTTACTTTTATAAGTGCAAGGTATAATTTTCTGCAGTGAGAAAGATAAAGGAAAGTTAATGTTTACATTTTTCACTAGCTGTTCTGTACCACCTTAATACTTAATAGAGAGCACAATCCAAACTGTATATGGCGCTGACCTGATATAAATATTTCATAAAGTCTTCTAGGTTTACTGTATTGCAGGTAGCATGGAAGACTGTTGAAAGTGTTCCTAGGATATTTCCACAGTTTTCTTTGCAAAGGTCAAAGCACTTCTGTGTTTGAAGTTCAGAATAGCTCCACTCACGATTCCTTGTTTCTCTAACTGGTTAGGGTATGTTTGCTCCCAGCAAGAATGTTATAAAAGCTCTTAGCATTTTGATTTTAAGAACCCAGTTCAAAAATCAGATAGGAAGTGTGTTTGTGAGCATAAAGAGAGCATTTTTTTTTTGTAGAATATCCAAATAAACCTGTATTTTACAATTTTTTTTTTTTTTTTTTTTTTTTTTTTTTTACCTGGAGCATAGACTTATGCTCTTAAAAGTTTGACCACACCGATTTCCACCCTTGTTCCTTGCATATGGGTGTGTGGGATTGCCCTCTGGTGGCCTAATACACAGAGCTATGGCAACTTTTGAAAAGAAAACATCACAGCTACAGTACAGGTCTGTAAAAACTGGTAGTGATGGCCTTCACAAAGTCCTATTTGGCAATAGTTCCTCCTGGATGTCACCTGAGCTGCCAGCATTTGCTGGTTATTTGAGTTAATTATGCCACAGAGGCTGCCAAAAATGCTGTATGTCTTTTTATGACTTCAGTTTTATCTTCCCCCAATAAAATGAATTAGGAGCACTTGTAAAGATATCTAGGACAACCATAAAAATAAAACAAATTCATGCTTCAAAGCGTTTACCTAGACTATTGTGAAGTACATCAGAAAAATGAAAAATATGTGCCAAAGAGCAAAACAGTAATCCTGTTGTATGCCGTGGTTTTAGTTTAGCTTGTGGTAAAGGTCTTTGAGTTGATGGGCTACTCATGGAATTTTCCCAGGGGGTCTCACCGGGAGAACAGAGGTTGACCGCTCACTGCCACTGTGATTATTCTTTGCCTTTCTTCAGTATGTAGAGAAACGTGTGGTAACTATGACAGAACCGTCAATACTTTTGAGATTCTTTGGAGAAGCATTCAACCCTTTCTCTTACTCTTGTTGGATCAGGGCTCACAAAAACAGATCACCATCAAATTTTTGTGCTTTTGGCTTGTGGCACTCTTCATCTCAGTGAAAGCAAGAAGAGGATAGAGGTGTATGACAGTGTTTCTTGTCTTTGAGAAGCAGCACCAGCGGAGAGTTCTTGCTATTCTCTGACACAATGTGGTTCAGTCGTGCGCAAGTATGGTAGACATGCACTGTGCCGTACACTCCTGCCTGAGGAGTTTCCATAAGGCTGTTCTGCATTAATCAAGGCCTTCTGTGGTTCTTTTTCCCTTCCCTTATATTGATAAAAAAGTGAGATAATGCAGTGATAAAAAAGATTGGATTTTTGAATCCAGATGTATGATTCAATTGTCTTCTGTATGAAAAAAGAATTAATTCATAATTCTAACTGCATAAATTAATTATCTGTAGTCTAAATGCCTATCAGGGCATATTTCTCACTTTATTAACAGACATAACCAAAGAAATATATATATGATGCATTATAATTATAGATGTTAGTTATTGTATGGATTCCATATAGAAGCTGGAAGGTCTTAGAGGATGTTTTTGCAATCCCTTCTACAACATTTCTTCACATCAATTGTTTTTTACTTGATGTTCACCTTAGTATTACCAGTGTATCACAAATAAAATAAAGAATTCTTCACTGTCTTTTGCTATTTTTCTTTCCCCACTTTAGATTTCACTGGTTGTTTCCTAGCTCTCCTACATTTTCCCCATTAATTAATGTATTTCTCTTTCTCTTCCCTGTCTATCCAAATGTCCTTTGTTTAAGTCTCTTGCCAGTCAGACTTCCTGTTCACAGTCAGAAATTCCTTTGCATAGCAAGATGAACAGAGTCATTGCAGATCCTGACTTTTTTTCAGATGATTTTTTCAAAAGGTGTAACAGTATTTTTTTTCTGCCACTGCCAGAAATTTTGTCATAAATTTGCACTGCAAAATGCAAAACTGAGACAGTCTTGTGTACCACCAGAATGTTTAATTTGATAACTTAATTTTGGATAAGAAGCAGTGAATCAGTGTAGGAAGTTCTAGTGTTGTTTAATGCCAAGGAGGTAAACCCAGTTCCTCAGCAGATATCAGATCATCATATTTTATTTGATGAAAGGTGAGTCAGGTGGCAGAGGCTCCATGCTCTGCCAGAAACCTATTAACCTCTCTATCAATATAGAAGAATCATCTCACTACTGGAGAATAGAAACCATCGATGTCAGTATTTTTAAAGAACTGGAGGAGTTCAATTTGTTTTGTGAAGTCTGCTCCCAGATAGACATTTTCAGACGCATAGTAGGAGCTGTTAATGTACTCTTGAGAGTCGAATCCAGCCCATTATTTCTCACCAGTGTTGTCAATATCAAAAATAGTTCTCCGGTGCTTCCAAGTATCAGCCAGATTTAGTTATTAAATAGGCTTGCACAGCCTATTTGTCATATCTGTGAGAAAGCTTGTGTGCTAAGGCCATGACCCGGGTGAGGTCATTGAGAATTTGCCATTAGTGGTCATTGAATTGGATTCTAAGGCAAAACAGGAGTTAGCTTGAAACCTACTTATCATTCCAACGGTGAACATTACCTCCCACTAAGAGAAGAGGCCCATAATAATAAATAATGCTAGTAATGATGAACAATATGAGAAATGCGATCTTTTTCTTTAAAGCTATTATGCTAAATATTAGTTAGACATCCATTTTCTTCTTTCTGCATGTTCTTGACAGCAAGTATAGGGTGCGTAATTGAACAGTGATAAAAACAGACTCTAGAAAAATGAAGTGCTGAACTGAAATGCTTGAAACCTGCATTTTCATTGTACTTACGTATCGCTTTGGAGATTTCTTACTGATGAAAATAAATGCAAAATGTTGAATGATACTTCCAAATGTTAAATGATGCTCCTGTAGTTCTCTGTGGGAGGAGACAGGTGCTGTCATACATAAAGAGAGAAGTTAGAGCTTTTCTCCCATATATCATTTGGATGACATTCAGTTGTATAGCCCTCATGGCCATCCTTAAATTGCAGTTTGGCCATCCAGACACCTCGGGAACATGAACAGTCCTTGAGTCTCCTACGACTCGTATTTGGAGGAGAGATAAGATGCTGTGTCTGGCTTCACAAGCCTCCTAATATATCAAATCGGACTAGATGATCTCAAGAGGTCCCTTCCAACCTTAACCATTCTGTGAAATTCTCATTTAATTTATCCTTCTGTATATACGCAGTAATTGTCACTGACAAAAAGAGGTGAGAGGACTACACAGATTTTCAGTTTGACTAGGTACAGTTGATCTTATGCACTGTGGTATGTCCTGTCAGGCTAGTCTGATTCCTACTTAACATGTAGGTTTGTTGTTTTCCAGTTTGCCAAGATACTGCTCTGAAAACTCATAACCAACTCATTACTTTAACCAACAGAGGTGCATGATACAGTAATCAGTGACATGCTGCTGGTAGCACTGTTAGTATCTTGTAGCTTGAGGATGAAACCAAGCAGGAATATGAAGCCCAGCAGTTCAGCCAAAGTGGAGCTGGCAGTTCCGTACGTAGCTGTAATGCTGTCTCCAAATCTCCCAATCAACCCACTGCACTTTTATGTCCTCAAAATATTGTCTGTATTCTTGTCTAGAAATTATTCAGGGTGCTCATTCCTGAAACCTGATCAGACAGTCTGAGTAAGGTAAAAATACCATCTGAGCTGTGGAGGAAAAGGATGTATTGCGTAAAGACAGTGAGCATGTTCTGTGGCACATGGTTTTGTAATGTCATGTTCCAGTCTTTTAGTAGAATGACAGAGCTCGACAGGGAAAGAGCTGGTAGGATTAAGGAAGCAGGACAGAAAAGCTGCAGGAGAAATAATGCTGAAGAAGAAAAGGAAGGGTAAAAAAGGTAAAACTCAAGAGAGCAGAGGAAGCAGAATGACTAAGATTCAAAAAAAAAAAAAAAATCCAGCAATTTAATGTAAATTGTATTCCTTTTTCAAATATGCCCACTTGAAATTATATTTTAAATTATGAGCACCTGAGGCAAAGCTTTTTTATATGTGTATGGTAATTTGCAAGCCATTAGCTGTGATCGTGCCGACAGCATTCCGGATTCCCAAGCGATGTTCTGTCCGATATCAGTCAGGCCTTATCTCAGTAAGATTTGATGTATTCCACTGACATGGCTTCAGGCCAATTATAATCTTTTATAGTTATGTGAAAATATAAAAGCTGCATCTCAAGTAACCCCTCCTCAACTTTTAAGTAATATGAATATAAATATAGTTAAATATGACAGTAAAATATAATTAAATTATAAACAGAATTGGGGAAAACACTTTTAACCTTTGAAGTAAATTCAAATGTTATAACTGATTGATAGCATTTTAGTTTATATTAAATCTTTAATATGTCAATAATCTTTAGAATGGGGTAAATTCTAATGTATTTTTTTAAAAAAATTGCTTCCTTTCCACGCTATCTACAGTTCTAAAGAAAAGTTCTTCATGTAATTACTTTATTTGCAGTTTGAATAGCTGGTAGAGAAACAAAGTTTTTTCGCAGGACTAATTCATTCAAAGTTCAAGAAAAACAGCACTTGGAAAAGCAACAAAAATTTCTTTCTTCTTCAAGGTCCCAAATTAAGAAACAAAATGGAGAAAACCTGAAGGGCACCAGAGTAGATTCCCAAGGGTGGTTAGCAGTTAAAGATGCAAACAGATACGTAATGTTGACTTTCCATGCAACAATGCAAACTGGATTGTTTTTTTCTGCCCTCTCTCATTTTTTTCTGAAACTCACCTGACTACCCACCTGTAATTTTTCTGAGTCCACATACTTTTTAAGATCTGATAGCGCTAATAGATAGTGTTTCTTTTATTTAACAAATTTGATATGCAAAACTAAGAATAGCAAATAAACTTTCTGTGTAATGTTTCTAGCATATTTGTAAGACATTGAAATCACTAATAGAAATATTTTAAACAATTTTAATAATAAAAAGAATAATGTTTAACAACAAATTTTAAATGCTGTATTCATACATTTCAATTGAATTGCATTTTTTGTTCAAACACTGCTTGACGAAAATGCTAAGTAAAAAACTCATCTAATGCAGCAAATGTAAGGAATTTAAATAGATGGAGTCAAATCATAATTTGCCAGCTGAGCAGCTCTTATATGTAACTCTATTCATTGCAAATTATCTCCAGGGAATTTGTAAGATTCTTTGTTTTAAGGTGTGTTTTAAGATAGAAATTGAAACCACAAAATATATAATGATTTAGAAAGTATATATTATTTGGAAAGATACTTTAATTTTATGGAGATTTTTTCCTATATTTTGAATTTCTTATTTGGAATCAAGTACAGTTCATTAAATTGTAGTGGACACTGCATCATTACAAATTCTACAGCTTCTCTTCAATATTTCTTATGTTTTAGGTAAGTGCATGAGAATTTCCTACAGCAACAGAGGCTCCGAGTGGCCTATCTCTCTTTTGTCCCAGAACCTCATTTCTGGGAATGGTGGCTGTGAAGCAGGGGCATTTCACTTGTCCCTGACCTAGCAAACCTCATCAGTCTTTCACACTCAAAGGCAAAGCAAGGGCTTGACTTTTTGCCCAAGGGGGCAAGTTTGATCAGAGTTTACTGCCCAGCACAATTTACTTATATGCAATAATATACCTCTTCTCTTACCATACATATAGACTTTTAAGCCCTACAATGCTAAATGTAGAATATATTGTACAAATTGAGGTATTTCAATTGTCTTTTTCAGAATATGAGGGTGCGCACAGTAAAAGGACAAGATTACTATTCTAAATCGGGAGCAAAATTCCATGGAAAAATGGAACAAAAATTTCTTCTTGTTGACTGTAAGAAAGTCATATATGGTTCTTACAGGTAAGATCAAGTACAGAGGTGCCCAGTAGAACACCGGTCATCTCAGTATGTGACTGCTTATTACAAAATGTGTTTTTTTTTTTTCTTTCTAAAACTTCTTCTGGTAAGCTGTCAGCAAATTGGTTTATTTCTTATGTAATTTAACAAGTTGTCACGAATATTTCCTGATAGCTAATCTAACACAAAGCCAAAATTTGAGGTCCTCTCTTAGTTTTTCACAAATGAGAACTAAAGGATATAGCTTTTACTTCAGCTGAAGGCTTCATAAATAAAGAGAAAAAAGTCTGATTTGTCCTGCAGTATTTGAAATAATTTTAACATTAATTCTAGAAAAGACTAACAAAAATATTTCATGAGGTCCCTTTGATAATTCCTCCTTGCAATAATCTTCTAACACTAACATTATGTGTTTTCTATATGTCACTTTGGACAGTGAGGTGGATTTGGACAGCGAGGTGGATTGAGAACTGGCTGAATGGCAGAGCTCAGAGGGTCGTGATAAATGAGACCGAGTCTAATGGGAGACTTGTGGCCAGTGGTGTCCCCCAGGGATCAGTACTGGTCCCAGTGCTGTTCCACTTGTTCACCAATGGCTTGGACGAGGGCACAGAGCGCACCCTGAGCAAGTTTGTGGACGACACCAAACTGGTGGAGTGGCCACCACTCCAGAGGGCTGCACTGCCATTCAGAGGGACGGAGACAGGTTGGAGAGTTGGGCAGAGAGGAACCTTATGAGGTTCAACAAGGACAAGTGCAGGGTCCTGCACCTGGGGAGGAATAAC
>JAYECN010081084.1:0-28053 GCA_035222435.1 Microcambeva ribeirae | reverse complement strand
CCTCGCCTCTCCTCGCCTCGCCTCTCCTCTCCTCTCCTCTCCTCTCCGCTCCGATCCTCTTTTTTTGGACAAAGTTTTGGCCTTAACTCCTATTGCAATGAGTTTCTCAGGTTAGTTTCACGGTGTGTGAGAAAGTATTTCCATTTACACAGCAGATCAGCAGATTTTTCAGACTAATTGCTCAGATACCATTTTCTCCAAATCCACCCTGGGTTTACAGCCTGTACCTCTCCCAGTAGCATTTCCCAACACCCATAACCCTAGAACAAGCCAGTGAGAAGACGAAACCCAGTAGGCTGTAAGAGACGCAAAAGGGACACAACTACGAGGCAACCAAGAATATTATAGAAAAAAAAGTCATGCTAATAATGCATCTTGGAAGTTCAGACACGTTTTTTCTTTGCTGAGTTAAGATTAGTTTAATTTCTTTATATATGTGCTCCATAACTTTCAAAGCAAATTCAAATGTTGATTAATCAAATGTAGTAATCTGCTTTTTTTTTTTTTTTTTTTTTTTTCCAGGAAAAGTAGGAGACATACCATCCAGTGTTACGATTTTCTTACTCAGTGAGTCAAACCTAGAAATTCAATATACATGAGTCAAAGAGATTTCAGAATCTGACAAAGTGTCCAGCTAGGGCACTGTTCAGCCAGCAGTGGACAGACCTCTATTACCCATATGGCTCCTCTTGGGCTGACTAATGGAACAAACTACATCCAGCCTGGATTATCCTGAACTTGTGTTAAGTTTTAGGTGAGACTGGCCCTTTCTAAGGCTTGCCTTTCCCTATGTATGTTACTGTCTAACTGCCGCAGCACAAGGCTTCTGCTAAGTCTCATAATGTGTATAAGAATTTTATACCACAGCAGACCAATAGTCCAGAAGTCCTTATGCACAAACATTTCTCAAACTCTGGAAATTCAGTATGTAAATATAAGGGAAGATAATAGAAGAGCTTCTTGTCCCACCTTGAACAGGACCAAGGCTGTTTATCATCTTTGGTAAGCAATATTTGGGTGAAAGCCAGAGAGGCTGTGTAGGAGGCCATCATTAGATGCACAACAGAGCACCTCTGCAAGATTAGTTTGGCTGTTTCACTAACCTAAAAGTTTGCAGCCCCAAACCTGTTTGTCAAGCTGAAGGTGGACACTTTGGCTGTGCAATAAAGCGTCCCTAGGAGATTTGAAGGTGTCAGGGGAATGATCTTGCCTTAAGTATATGAGAAAAGTTGAAACTAACTCACTGATTCCATTAAATTTTCATATATTTCCCAGTATGTTTCATCCCCAGAGGGATGGTGCCATTTTTAGGAAAATAATCTTGTAACAAAAATCCCCTGAAACTGCACAGCCTGAGGTGTTTTTTTCTCTTGTTCATACAATGAGGAACCACATAGGCTACATCTAGCCTACAAAGTTAAACTGGGTGGCAGATATCCATATCTGAACACCTGAATTAAGCCAGTCTGGACATGAGTTATTTCCCTGAATGACCCTACTGTATCTTAGTTGTTTCTGAAGTTACCCAAGTGTGTTGGGAGAGTTGGAGGGGAGGAGGCATATCTCATAATTCTTTGTATTTAGATACTCTGGGACTCTTTCCCAATGTCTTGTGTCAGATGTGGGAGAACTTGTTTACTCCAAAGAAAAGATTTAGAAAAGCTTTCGGGAAAGTCCTAAAAGATTAGACTCACTTATGATCTAATCTGGGTCCTCACTGCAAAGTGGGTGAGTGCCAGCCCATGGTCAGATTGGACCCAAGCTGTCCATTACCCTCCTCAGGTCTCCTGGCCTGGACTGAAACCACGTCCAAGGCTCAGTGCAAATTTTTAAGATGTGGACAGTGCAGAGTCAGTGCCCTAAAGATGTACCTTTTGATCTAGCTGCTAGATATGCCCAGGCAAACGTGGCAGGAATCATGGAAATGCTGTCTTCACAAAGACATTTTGTCTCCAATAACATTTTCATTTTACACCCAAGTGTAGCCGGAGGTGAATTCTTTTGTTTAATGAAGAGCCACAGCTCCTTTGGAACAAAATGTTCTCCTGTAAGCCGGGTGAGCCTCTGGTTTTATTGAAGAACAGTCCTGCAGACCAAGACAATGCTGTACTTCACTACCCTTTTTGAATTACCACTCTGTCATTTCCCAGGGGAATATGATCGGCCGACCACTAGAGTCTGCTTTAAGATCTTATGCCCGATCTAAATGAGACAGAATGAAGCCCTGGAGAGATTTCAACCCTTGCTTTGTTGAAACAACATTGCTTTGTTTGGAATGTTTTTGCCTTTGTACTGGGGAATGAAAATGTAACCCAGTGCCCAGTTTTGAAATATATAAATATAGTGTGCAATATGCTTTTTGTAATGTAACATGCATAAAGAGATCCATAGAATATGCTTTCATTCCTATGCAGCCCTTTTCCTCCAAGATCTTCAATCAGATTTGAAACTTTCAAGCCTTAAGCCTTGTGACAGCTCAGTGAAGGACAAACATATCATTTCTGTTACAGACTGGCACAGCAACCCAGTTTGGGATTCTGTAGCAGACTTTGAAATGAAACCAAGACATGTGCTGCAACATTAAACTTAGCCTTCCCCTCCTTCTAGTTAAATCACACTAGCCATAAGGCACCCAAATGTCTGTGACATCCACTCAAACTGCAGTTAGGGACACCGTCACTTGATTCCTGAGTTGTCTTCATGCTGTATTTTATTACCCTCAGATTACAATCTGAACAGGTTTAAGGATGTAGTCCACATCACTTTATGGTTGAATTTGGAGATGGCAACATTTGGACAACTGAGATTGTATCTTCTGGCTACCCATTCTCATAAAGTCACTGCCTTCTGAATGTGCCCTTGGGGCACCAATTTCATGAACCCAAGGCCCTTGCTATGGTATAAACTGTGTCTTGTATGATACATTGGTCAGGTGTGTACCAGTAGCCTGAGAATTCAGGGTGCATGACAAGGATGGAGGGATAACACTAGAAGCTTCCCATGTCCTCATCCCTCCCCACTTCCCACCTCGCGTTCCCCTGAATAAAGGACGGCAGAAGATGTCAACCCAATCGAAAAGCAAACAAACATGCTCACACAGCAGAGACAGAAGCTCTCTTGTCTTCATCAGAGTTCACATCCTTTGAACAGCGTGGGTGCTAATTCCTGTCTGATATTTTGGGCTGTGTTGGGTGGGCTTAGACACTTCCACTGGGTGGAGGGAGACATCTCAACAGGACATGAAGGAGTCATTCAGCCACTCCTTGCTGTGAGTCAATATTTACCCAACATCTCTGAGTCTCAGGGAGGGCTAGTCCCTCTCCAGAGACACATTCTCATCCTCCTGAGAAAGGTACCCAGAGCTGCAAGCCTGAAGAGGTGCTGGAAAACATCTTCTGGGAGAAGGACCTTTTTTTAGGCTGCATTTTGGCTGCAAATGGGTGTGCTGTGACTGTGTCTCTTTTTCTCTCTTTTTTTGTTTTTGTCTTTTTTTTTTTTTTCTAATTGTAGTCTAGAGTCTTTCCTTAATGGGGCAGAAAAGTCTTTGAGACTGGAAATGTGCTCTTCTCTTTGTTTCTGGTAAGACACAACACTGGCCTCGTGGGACTGCACTCCAGCAGGGATATTTTAGTTCTGCCTGGCTCGCGTTCTGGCTGGCCCACAGTCTGATTGCTGTTTGTCACTGGGACGATATGCGCCCGGGAACCGAGACTGCCCTCACGGCTGCTCCTCTGCTAGGCTGGAGCCCTGAATTTGGCTGTGCTTCCCAAGTGTTTCCACAAGGCAAAGAGCAACACCGATTTCCGTGATTTCAATATAGTCCTTGCTTACGTTCCTAATGGCTTGTGCTGTGCTGCTTCGCCTTGTTCTCTGGGTTAAATATGCTCCTAGTCTTCACCGTTGAGGTAGCTATGTTCTGCTAGCAGATGTCTATAGTCCTACAGAGAGAGCAGTTTGAGATCTGACCTGATAGAGACAACCTTCTGGTCCATCCAATGAGCTCAGTGAAACATCAGATCCCCATATATCCTGATGCAGAAAAGGAATAATTCCACTGGCATTGGTGTCATTACACCAGTGAAATAAGCCTGTAGAGTGTTTTTTTTTTCCTCTTTTTGTTGGGGGGGTGGGTGGTGTGAAAAGCATGCTGACTGCGAAACCACAGCAAAATTATTTTTAAATGAGAAAAATCTCTTTAAGACAGATCAGCCCCTTAAAAAGAGAGAGACAAATGGAATGAAATGCTGCCGTTCAGAAAGTCCTGTGGCATTTGGGAAATGGGGCAAGTCTGCAACAAAAGAAGGAGTAAATAGCTAAAGTTGGTACAGCTGCAGAGGGAGAAAGACCCAGAAATGAAATAGTTTAGGAACTGCATTATCAAAACTTGTCATAGCACATGCGATGAGATTGTAGAAGCAGGTTTATTCTCAGCACACGTGTGGAAAAATGTAAACCTCAGTAAGAACCACTGAGTAAACCTGAGAAAAGAAAATGACTGTTCCTGGAAATGTGAAGGGGATGGTGTCTGTCAATTAATGAAATGAGAAGCCACCATTTACAGTGTGGTACGCAGCAAAGACGCAGACAGATTCAGTCTGAGGAAGGGGACAATTTCCCTTTCCTCAATAAAGAAGAACAAAATTTTGTTCTGCACTTCATCTGCAATTTTTTCTTTTCGTGCATGAAACCTGGTGATTACTGAAAAGAGAAAGTTTGCCCGTGCAGGGGGTCACCATTACTCATGCCCCCAGGTTACAGTTTGCCTTCAGGTTTGTTGATTTTGATGACAAGCCTTTACCACGCAGCTTCTTAATCATGTCAGCAGCTTTCCCAAGGCCATGGTGATGTTTTTTCTGTTGCACTGCACAAACGAGAGAGCTGCTCAAGCTAAAAAGCATTGATCCAGATCGGACTCCTGACTTTAAGCAACCTCGTGGTTTGACCATGTTCGGATCCAGCCTCACGCTTTGGATTCATCTCTAATAAAAAGATATAGATAGCACCAATAATGTCTTTTAATGGCAAGAGGAAGTTATTTAAGGGCAAAATATACACACCCTGTCGCGGACGGTTCCTGTAGATGCCAAGAAACTTCTCTTATTCCTACGGGAGCTGCTTGCTTTACTTAAGGGACTGCCTTAAAAAAAAATGTGGGGGATTTCTGGCAGCATCAGGAATCTTCAGCGTGCCAAAAGGAAAAAAGACCAAAGGGTCAGCTGCCTTGTAAAAGGAAGGCTGCTTGATTAACTTTATGGAAAGAGACGAACTGTAAAAAGACGGCATTTTGTCTATAACAAGACGCGAGAGTCAGGAAGGCAGCCAGCTGGGTAGTCTGTGCTAACCAAGGCTATTAGAAGACCAAGGTCAGAAGGAGCCTGGACGCCACCAGGAATGCAGTGAGAGACAGTCTGGCGAAGCGGCTATGAGGAAGAACCGAGGAGCGGCTGCCGACAACCAAAAATGAGTCAACGAGCAAATGCATGAAAGATCAAGTCTTAGAAGGGAGAGAATTAAGTCTTCCAAGGTGAAAAAGAAAAATCCCGTCTCTCTCTATGCATCTGTTCTATATGTATATAATGGATATATGTATATATATATATCTACTATATCAGCAGTGAGACAGGGTGACTGGAAATGCATTTCAAGATGACATGGATGCTTGTTCTCCCAGAGGGCATTGAAGAAGCCTATACAACTCAGCAAATGACTGCAAGCACCCCAAAGTATCCCTGGATAACTCTTGCTGCAGCTAATACTGTCAGTGTAATAGAGGCAGAGGACTGGAATAAAATATAGAGTCCAACACATTGTATATGTCAAATGGAGGCACCGCACTTGGCCAGTCCTTCTGACACTATAATTAGAGACAGGGCCTGAATTAAAAATCCAAATGTGGAGCAGCCTGGTGAGTCAGCCAAGACGTGCACACCAACATTGTCATTATCCTGAATTTTGTCATTTATAATGTAATCCAAGCACCGCAGTCTTGAACGGGTTGGAGTTTTGGGTAGAGAGACAAACCCAAATTTGGTATTTATCCCTGTTCTCCAAGATCCAAGCGCAGCAAAGTGTTTAAACACATAGCTGGGAGACTGTAAGATTTTGGAAGCTGCACTTGCAAAAAAGGCTGCCTGAAGTTGAATTATCCACAATAGAGACAAACCTCAATTTGCAGGGTGCCCAGGAAGGGCAGATTTCCCCAATACCTCCACCTCCAAACAGACCTTAGGGAAAAATATCTAAGCTTAATTTCCATCTCTGATTATTGTGGCTCAGATAATAGCAAATCTGTTATTCCAAAAAAGCAGCAAACACAAGTCTCAAAGATGAAACTAATAGAGTGCTTTGAAAACATGCAGCAAAGCTCCAGCAGCCACCACTGAGACCTAGTATTTTGGGGTGAGATCTTCCAATCCTGCTGAGCCCTACATGACCCACGTGGCACAAGTCCCTCCCTCAGGCCTCTGCACAGCAGCTTGTTCTAAAGATGGGATACAAACTTCCATCTGAAATGTCCCGCATCACATTAATTTCTTAGCTGATGCACCATATGACAGAATCAAGCACCCATATGGAGGCAATCAAGCACCTTCCGAAGGCTCATACCCTCCCCACAGATGCAGATTTCTCTGCATCCCCAAGCTTCCTGACGCATCGTGCCACCCTCAGAACACAAGAAAGTCTTGGTCTTTGCCAGGAAGCTGTTTGATTAACGGCCCGATTGACAGAGGAAGCATGGTATTTTTGCCTGAATCTAGTTTGTCTCTTTCTTACATGTGTGCTGCAGAGATACTGTATGAAAAGAGCCACTCTAGAAAAGCATAGCTCAAAAACAGAGGCTCCACTGCCAGCTGCACTTTTATTCTTCCTTCCTCTCTCAATAGCACCATGCTAGAGGCATGTAAAAGCTTTCAAACTTCCCATTTGCTTACTCCAAGCATTCCGAATGCTTCAGGTTGATCCTTTCCTGGTGCAAGTGGGTGCATCAGCATTCATCCTCCACACTTCGTCCTTCTGGATTCTTCTTCCTCCTAGAAGCCGTCAACTCCAAATGTTTTGCAGACAAATTTGCAGGCCTCATTTTGCTAACTTTTGCCAACGTAGCATCTGCACAAGAGATAAGGAATGTGTGCATTCCTTCTTCCAGGGCTGAATTAAATCCACTTAGCAAGCCTGGAATTTTACATAAATGTCTGGTGGAATCTACAGACACATTCTCGCCGAAATACAGTAGGGGTTGGATCAGCCCCTGAAGTAGCAAATTTAAAAAATGCCTATGAGATGTGTTGATCAAAGATGGGCCTGTATTCTTGTCTTAGCAACAGTAACATGAAACAGGGTCTAAGCAGTGGTACTTCCAGGCTGTGGGGATGACCTTCCCCACTTCCTAATGCTGCTGATGTTCCTTACAAGTATACCATTATCTGCTGATAGATAAATAGCCCAAGGGCCATTTTCTGCCATCAGTTACATGTCTACAAGCTTAAAAAATGTGCTAGCAAATTAGAGAGGTCAAATTCAGTCAAGAGTCAAGAAGACTGAGAACAGAATTTGGCTTGAAGATGCAAGCAAAACCTCTCCCTGATACACACAACACAGTATATTTCCCAGGATCTTGTTCTTCCTACAGAAAGAATCCTTATTTTCCTTAGTCTGAGGATGAAGTCAGATATAATTTTCTAATGATGTGGAAATGCGGGAAGCTCATGTCTCTTTGATGATTCAGCTAAATTTTCTATAGATAAAAACTGTGGTCTGCTGCTCATGGCTTTTCCTTGTTATAATGTAACCCACTGCTCACCTGCAGGATACTGTATATGTAGATGTTAATTTATTGCAGATGAGAAATACGGCGCTATTTCTTCTGAAAGCAGTACAGCTGACAGATGAAAACTCTTGAGCATCAGACTAAGCTTCAGTGGTTAAAAGATAGGTAAATGGAGAGTCAGAAACTCTTAGTTGCATTCCCAACTGTCTCAGTGATTTGGTTGTGTGGACTGAGATGCCTTACTTGGTGCCAGAGTCCTCAGGTCACTGGGAGCTTTGTCTGAAGGAGGACTGGTATATGTTGCATATTTTTACTGTCACTCGAATGCTTCCTCCCTCAAAAATAAATAACATCGAGAATAATTCATCCATCCCACTGATGTGTCAGTTCTTAACTCCAAGTTTGCAAAACTCATTACAACTGTTTTTCATGAAAGATATTAGTGAAATGCAAAACAGATTTGCCACCCTTCTTTTTTGTTAGGAAGCCTTTTGAGGTTTCCCCTGATTATCCACCTTTTCAGAGATTAGTCTGCTTTTTAAAAGGATTATATGAAGTGAAAGCCTGCCATAGCAGGAGGTTGGATGCAGTGACCCAGAAGGTCTTTCCAATCCTGTGTTCCTGGAGGCTCTTCCAAGTCATACCAAAGACCTTAAGGCTACTTGTGTGGTCTGAACTTAATACCTTCAATATACACTTCTCATTGAAACTCTTTGTGGCGTCCATTTAGCACAGTCTGGATAGACACAGGAGAGGTAGAGGGCCCTGGTATGAAGGTAAGAGAGAGCACGTGCCACAATAACAATGGAGAGGAGCGTTTGCGTTGGCTGACAGCTCAGGAAACTAAAGCAGTCACGCATGCCAAGAAACACCTTGACAGAACCAGAAGAGCCTTCATATGGCTTGTCTTGAGACACCCTCTCCAGAAGCGTCACTTTTGTTACCACCACCCATTCAGTCCCAGACCTCCCTTTTGAAAGCCAGCAGCTAGTAGCAGTTATGACAGTGGTTTCGTGGTGTAGACACCTGTCCACATGAAACTAATTTGGGACCACCAACCTCATTTTCTTGTGGCAATTTACCAGCTTACCATATGGTAATAATTTCTGATAGCCACTGACTTGGGCTAGATTAACATGTACAATACAGTGGTGGGAGATGCTTTGGTCATGCTATTACCCAAGCTCAGACCTTACCTAGCTGGAAATTAAAAAGTAGTGTTGCTTTCCAGTGTTGGAGCAGATATGTGCTATAGATGAATTCTGTTGGTCTCACTCTACCTCCAGGCCTATTCCAACTGTAAAAACTAACGGTTTCTGATGTTCCAATGCGCTTTGCCATCCAAAATGTCAACCACATGCCACCTCAGAGAAGGCCACAATTCAGTGGTTGTGCATCAGACCAATTGGACCATATTTATAAAGTGCTTTGATATCCTGGATGAAAGGACAGTATATAAATACCCCATTCATTTAGGTTACATACAGTAGCAGCAAACAGAAAAATTATTGCCCATGGGTTTAGAAAGGCGTATTCCTGTTTATTAATTGAAGGCCACATAAAGAATGCCTGGTCAAAGTGTTCCTTTTGGAGAGGACATTTCAGCGCCAGTCCAGCGAATGAAAACAATCCCCAAAAACTTGCATGGGTAAGCGGTGCAAACAAAAAGTTTGCACAACTTCTCAAATATAATTGACTTTAAAAATGAAATGAAAAACTTTTCCTATCCTTGTTTCCTGCCAGTCAATGGGAAGCGTTGGTCCTTTCCAAGGTCAAGACTACAGTGAAATTATCATTCTAGCAAATAACAAGCTTAATAAAAATTAAAAAATAAAAAGAAAATAGAAAAAAGATTGCTATACCATGAGCATCAGCTACTCAGAAACTTAATGAACATCACATTATTTAGATTCACCGTACAGCTAGTTTTTCTCTGTTTTATGGCTATGATGGCGTTTTCTGGATTTCTAGACCTGTATTCTTTACTTCTTTCCCATGTATCTTGCAGATACCTGACCCTCTCTGTTCATTTGGAAGATATGTTAAATAAAATCTTTCCTGTCTCTCATTTCAACATTCAAGCACTGAACAGACACCAGTGCGTGTTCCAGGGCACATGCAGTGTCTTTCATATATCATAACCATAAAAATAAATAAATTACAAAGCAGAAAGGAGATAAGGCACAGGTTTAGGCTGCCTTTTGAAGATTTATTAAAACAAACCGATATTTCTTATAATGTGTATGTAACCAGAATACATAATTGACAATGATAATCATTAACAGGTACTAATGTTATTTCAGAACGGAGGACAGAATGAGACAGACTAAACCTCCATGCACGCAGTAGAGGAAATCCAAACTGCGATAATTAAATGCAAATAAAGCCTAGGGGCAAAAATTCCTGTTCTCCCTAAGATAAGAGAAATGTATTTCTACCATCTATACTTCATTTATTTCTCTTGAAGACTCTAATTTGTTTTTAAGCTAATAGATCAAACATTCTTGTCACAGTTCATACAACTGTCTCAAATATGTGAGAAGTACCCGCCAGGCGAGGACCACCAGCAATTTTTATGATTTCTTTACACTACAAATATTTGGCAGAACTGAAATCACCCAATAAAATAAACCCGTGGATTCATCTGCAGTTTTAGACTCCAAGTATTCTTTGGACTCCTTCCCAAAATAACTGATGCTCATGATATTCCAATATCAAATGAAAATATGTCCTAATTTTCATGTCTCAATACCACCATCTGTTATTAAAGAGAAAGTCATCTTTTTCATAGCAGGCCAGGTGGCTTTGTGACACCCATGCAGCCAAAATTCTGGTCCAGCAGTGCTTTTGGTTCATCACACCCCAAGACTGGCAGGATTCAGGCCTAACGCAAAGGCAGAACCCTGGAGCAGTGATGATGGGAGATCATTTCTTCCTCTACCTGCATCATCTTCCAACTGCTATCCAAAGCTACAGGGAAAACTGGGACATGGGTGCGGTATATAATAAATGGTATTATATACTATGATTCCCATTCAAGAGATAGGAGAGAAAAAGCTTAGAATTGAATTATGTATAAGAAAGGCTTTGGGGAAGGGCTTAGGATCCTCTTTGGAGAAATCTTATGCAAAAGAAATAAGTGAAAAATAGCATGTTTGAAAAGTCACTTTGCCATTAGTGTCACAGTAGTTCTTCATTGAAAGTCACTCAGTGCTATAAGAATCTTGTAATTGTTTTTTTTTGTGAGATTCAGATCTGTTGGAGGATACCAGAGAAGTTGATGCTCTAGTCTTCTAGTCTTATCCTACTCACTGAGATATCCTAGGCCTGAACAGAGCAGGGCAGCAGCTGAGGCAGCTCCTCCGTGTTAGTACAAATTGTTTTCACTCCAGAGGTCTCAAGCTGCACGTTTTTTTGCAAGTGCTACTTTCAGTAGGCCCTGTAAATGCCATAAAACACTGTAACATCTGGTACACGGTGTCAGTTTTACATGTTTTCCAGATGAAAGGAGCATGGTTTTTGTTTCCACTGGTCTCCTGCTGTATAGTGCCCAGTAGCCTTGTAGGTACTGCGTTTTAGGGTTATCACCCGTTCTGATTTTGGTAAAACACCTTTCTTTTAACGAGACTTGTCTCACACCTTGTTACACTCGTTGGCAGGCTGGCTAGCACTGACTAGCTGGCAAAAGAAACGCCTCTGTATTAGTGTAACACTGAATTAAAACATCTCTGCTTCCCATGGATTGAAATTACTTCTTTTTATATATACAAAAGAATATAGCCACATGGCATGTACATCACATCAGAAAAAGGGGCAGATGGAGCTGGTCAGAAATTTCCCATTTTGTTTTTTTTTTGTTGTTGTTAAATTTGGTTTGTACAAAGACAATGCTGCCTCTAGGAAAAATTTGACTTTCCTGAAATGTTTAAACTTTCCCTTAAAAGAATTGAAGCAAAACATCTGATTTTAGGTCAATGTGATCTGAAAATTGTTCAGGTCAGGTCTAAGCAAATTTTAAATGCTGTAGGTCAAGCCAGCTTGACAAGAACCTGCTTTAGCCAGAGATATATATGTACAGTATGTACAACAGCAGCTCCATAGCTGCTGAGGAGCAATGGAGAGTCACTCAAACAGGGAAGCCCAGACTGTAAGATGAGAAAAGACCATAAGAAAACCAAACAATAACTTCCAAAAAGTAAGCTGACAACTTTTATAAATATGACTTAACATTGAAATAGAGCAAGTAAAAACATCTAAATATTTCCCACATTAACAATAAAAAACTATTTTGTATTTTTTTTATTCTATAAAAAGTTTACAGTTTGGGGCCCAAAAGTGAGGATGAAAATCAATGTTGAAGGACAGGACACAAATCCACATCTTGAGTCTATTCAGAGCTGTAAAGTGACAAATCTGCTCAGAGTCATAAAGCTATTTTGTTATCAGGCACAGAGTACTTGATCAGGGAGGGATTTCCTGCTTTGTATAATGCTCTGTATAGTAGATGCTATTATATACTATTATTCCCATTCAAGAGATAGGAATCTGGGACCAAAAACTTAAGTTTCACTATGTTGATGACTAGTTCAAAGTAGGTTATTTTTGCAAAATGTTTAAAATGATTTCGAGCCAGTTTAGGCTGTTCCTGTAGAGGCTCTTATTCTTACTGTGAAAGCTGTTTTTCAATGTTAACATGTAAAAAAAATCTCAATTTCCTAGAGTGTGGCCAAGGTAAGATCTCCCAAGGTAAGATCTCCCAGGGCAAGATCTCAAAGGCATGGAAAACAAAACAAGACAAAACAAAAAATAACCCTAGTAGATGTTCATTCAAAACAAATCCAAAGATTTGGATGGTTCATTGCAAATTGTATAGTCAATCTGCAGGGCTCATGCTGCAAGATCTTGTGAGAAACGTTCATGTGTGTTCAAAAGGTGACATTGACTACTCGTGTAGCGTAGAGGGGAAATTAAGAAGAGGAGTTTTCCTGAAGAATAGCAGCTCATGGTAAGTACAGCCCCAAACACTTAGGCAGGACTGAGAAGGGCCCATTCTCAATAAGTCCTGGCCTGATATAGGCTACTGGGGATGTTACCCATTTAAGGTACAACGAGGGTAGAATCATAAAACAGAATCATAAAACAGAATCGTAAAACCACTGCAGTCCTCTGTCCAAAGAGGACTAAACCAAGTTGTTCTTCATGATCCTCTTTGGGATGCACAGTGATCCCTTCAGAGTAGGAAAGGATGACTCTCACCCATCTAGATCTGCTCAGGCTCACTACGTCTGCCTTGCTCTTGGTCCAGGTCACTGGCAGCCCCACTGAATATTTATTGTTCTTTTTCAGAGAAGCATCCCAGTCGTGATACTTGTTTTTTTACAACAGGCCTGTAGATGGCTATAAGGGGCTGAGAGATGGGATGTTTGCAGCCTGAGTAGTAGGCCTTCTGCAGAAACATCTGAACTTCTCACCAGTAAACATTTGCCTGCAATTTGAAACACTGGGAGTACTGATCAAAATGGTATCTTCAAATTTAATCTTTCTGTTCTCACGATACCACAAATGGGGTATCATTCCTGGAGGTCTACACCAGGCCAGTACTTGCTACAAAAGGGCTTTTCTCAATCTTATGTTGAAGGACCTACCTTTTATAAGTTGCTATTCTTCAGAAACAATAAAATCTCTATCCCTCATCTTCTATCTACCAAAGCTATCAGTGTTCTCCTTGCCATATGACTAGGATGATATGTAAAGGGGGATTGATTCTCCTCTGCAGGCAAAGGCAGAACAAAATATTGAAGGAAGAGAATATACAGAAAAGTGCAAAGAGCTGGATAAGTGTCTATAAGGTGGGCAGAAATGCTCTGCTGTGCAGAGCAGCCTGTACATTCAGTCAAAACAACCTCCTAGTTCATAAGTCCTTGAAGAAAATTTTTCATTGCCGGTATCAAGACAAACTACCTTGCATGACTCAAAAATCACAGGTGGAAATGCCTTTACTGACTGCACCAGCTGAGCGAAGACTGCACTCCTATAGATTGAACTACAGAGACAGAACGTGGTAAATGGGAGCTGCAAAAGTTTCATATCCTCTGTGAGGATCCCACAGCACACTTGCCATTGGGGTAAGCTCCTACTGAACATGAGCAGAGCTCCTTGCATGTTGTGCAACACAATGGAAAATTGAGACCATACCATAGATGAGGACACGAGAGTTACGTGGTTTGCCTGAGGCCACACAGTGAGTCAGCGGCTACAATTATAAACTTGGGAGTCCCTGGCTCCAAGTCACTTATTCAATCTATGCTGCCTCTAAGGCATATTACACTGGGGGTATTGTATGGAAATGGCATTAACTTTAAAGAGTACTGTACTGCAGAAGCAAGCAGAATGACTGGGCTTTATTGTGGGATGCCTCTTTTTTTTAAAAAAAAAAAAAAAAGGATGAAAAAAAGTGACATGAGTTTTGCAAACATACCATGTAAATTAATTTTGCTCAATTTGATTTCAAAACATCCCTCCTGGATTAGAAACTTAAACACAAATCTTAAGGCCATAATGGACTCCTCTTTTACACTCTTTTCTTCTTTTCTGGCAATTCTGTAAACCTTCCCCCACCTCCAATAGAAGTTTAGTATGGAAATGCTGACAGCTCCTTAAGCAGAGCATCGTATTTGCAACGCTGTAATTATGCCGACTTCAAAATGCTCCAAAGAAAACAAGATTTTCTTGTTCAAACAAATCTTGAATGGTTTTATCCCCAGAATTAAATCATTCAGACCAAAAAGGACTGTGTTATGTATGCTGAACCAGAGCTGTACCAAAGAGATGTGGAAAGAGATAAATGCAGACTGATTTTACAGTATTTATGTAATTAGATCCACATCTCTGCTTTTCTCTCTTGAATGAGCAAAGACCAGATTAACCTTATTATTATTATGTTTATTTGATTGACTTAAAAATTCCATCTGGATAAAAGAGAGTCTAGAAGTCTTTCTCCATTCACGCCCAGCATGAAGCCAATCAACATGCCTCTCTAAGTAACAAATTTGTTTTATGTCAGCTATCAGCAAGATACTGTAATTCTGGATATAGCTTCAGTCAACTGATGAATGCTCCTTAAAGACCAGGCAGTTCAGAAGTTTCCATCCTGCATTTTTATGTCCCCACAGAAAATTGCTTGTCAGATTTTCCATGCTTGTGAAGACGGTTTGTAAGCAAATGTGCGGTGCAGAAAGAAGTGTGCATGGCACATTTGAATGAGAAAGCAGTCAGTGTCTCAGCACCGTTTTCTTGGCGGAGAAAGATGCTTGCTTATTTTGAAAAACTTGCTTGGATCCTATTTTTAATAACAGAGGCAAAGATGCACATATGCACAGGATCGCTACACTGGTGATCAGAGGGGGATGAGAGAACGGGGAGAGATGTTTTCCACAAGCTGTGATTCTCACTGTTGAATGCAGATAAGCCTTCCAAGCAATATTCACTATACCCCCTTTTATAGCACAGACAACACCTGATCAAAAATAGGAAGGAAATTAGTGTCAGCAGCATCCTATTTGGGGGCAGGAGGTTGAATTTGAGTCAATTCAAGGGAAAAAATCCCTGCACATGCCTTCTTAGCTAATTTGAAAAACTATTTACCAGCTAATTAAAAGCTACTGTCAGGAACCTTCTCTTAGTAGCTCCTCTTACTTCCCAAGGAATAAGGATGAAATGTTGATCTAAGATTGGTCAGGTTGGATTTGTTTCCCAACTTTCTGTAACCAAGACTGAGCCACATCATAGTCTTTTCCCCCATCTCTAACCTCAGCAACACAAATATTCATTTTTCTCTCCTCCTTTTTATTGTCTCCTTAGGCTGCACTATTTTCTGGGCAAACTCTTCTTCTGGCATCTGTAAGTACAATGCCTTGCTTGGAATTCACTGCTACTCAGAGGCCATGCAATTAATCTAAAGAGACAACCATTTGAACTCAACCAAGAACCCTTCTGTTATCAAAGTGGCCATTTTATAACAGTAAATGTCCTCTTATGGACTTTTCTTATTTTAGCTGATTTCCCATTTCTTATTCTTATAGGTCCACAGGAATTTGCCATCAGACTGCAATTTTGCAATAGTCAGTCACATTGCATGAGACTTCACGTTATCTCATTTGTAGGCTCGTTTTACTGCAAACACTTGCTTTGGGCATCCTCCTGTGCATTATCACAGCAGACTCCAACTTTGCTCTTCTACTGGAGAAATATTGTGTAATGCTACCCTTAAACAGCAATCCTTCCCCCACAGGGAAGAAAGCCTCAGGCCAAAGAAAGCTTTGATATTAAAAGCACACAAATGTGTAAACCCATAATAACACACTTGTACTGCAGCTCTCCTTCAGCAAAACAAAACAACAAAAAAACAAAAGTCCTAATTAAGCTATTGGCTTAGAGGAGCTACCATGTCCAAAATGATTTTGTCTCCATATGGAATTTTGTGGAATGTGACATGCAATAAAACTCACACGCGGATGTTCCCCAGCTGGCTGCCTGTGTCTTTGATGGCAAACAAAGATCCTTCCCTACACAGTCATCACTGAAGGATGCAGGAGGTGACTCCTTGAAGCTTGGGTGGTGGAAGGAAAAAATTAAAGAAGAGAACATCAAACTTTACAAACGTAAATGTTGCCCTGAGTTTTACTTTTCATGTGTCCAAAACAGTGTGGTTTTTAATATTTTATCCCTATTAAATTTAGCAATGGGCCACATAATCCCAGTGAAATTCATAGTGAAGCGCAGTCACTGTCTCCCAGTGATTTCTCCTGGAAGCTGTTGATGCAGATGTTATTTCTCCCTGCAGCTGTTGGGGGCAGTAGACAATCAGTCCTGGGCTTTGCTAACCTGTACGACCTGTGTGTGGACCATATGCACACCTTGATGCCAGACAGTTTTGCAAGCCATCTGGCCAGTCTGGGAGTCTAATGAGAATACACAGTTCTGTTGCAAGAAGTAGCTTTTTCTGTAGTCTTTGAGATATGTTTCTGATGAGGGGACAAATTCTGATATCTAAAATGGCAACTGTCTTTGCTAGAAT
The DNA here is from genome assembly GCA_035222435.1 of Microcambeva ribeirae. Classification (NCBI taxonomy): domain Eukaryota; kingdom Metazoa; phylum Chordata; class Actinopteri; order Siluriformes; family Trichomycteridae; genus Microcambeva; species Microcambeva ribeirae. The sequence continues at coordinate 11,209 of JAYECN010081084.1, read as the reverse complement.
TTTCCCATTTTCAAGACAAAGATACAGTTATTTTAGAGTGTACCATTTTTCTTTGCTGTTGACCACTGTACAGCCAGAAGGCATAACTGGCACAACTAATAGCTGGGATGTACCAAAATGCACATGAGGACATACGATGTGGGGAGGCCACAGAACTGATATGCAGCAGGAGCAAGGAGCCTCATTCAGTCTATGCATCAGCTGTTGCCCATCTCACATTTTAGCACAACATAAGACTCCCTGGTCTGCACTGACTTCTGTGGTCAGCTTTAAAATCATTCTGAAGCCCAGAAGCAGAATAACCCAGCTCATCCTCAGACTCCAGGAATAAAGAGACTCAACTCAGCTATGAACCCTCATTAATCAATGGGGAGAAGGAGCAGCATCTCCAAGGCCAAGGAAGCCCAAGATTTGTAGGTGTATGTAAAAGACATTTATTGCACTTCCCTATTGAATGAGATCAGGCACCTCATTCAGACTAAAATCAATTTCTAATTACAGCAGAGATGGACCCTACGCAGTGGGTTTGGAAGTCACCTCTGCCCTCTAGAACTCAAGAAACAACTTGACTTCTTCTTTTTCTGCCATTTCCCATCTTTCCTTAATGATACTTTCCACACTCTTCTCAAAAAGCTCAGGGCTGTATTTCTTGTTCGTTTGTCTGTTTGTTTGTTTGTTTTCTTTAGGTTGCTCTTACTGGCATATTGGTATTCCTCTTGGCCACACTGGGGAGCTTCCAGAAGAGTCCCAGCTGCTTTCGGGGCCAGGCTGAGACAGGGAGGTAGCGGGTGTGCACCAGGGTCCTTGCCCGGTATGGGTCTGGGCCGTGGTCAGGTAATTGTAGATGTCTAGCGTGGCAAGTGCCAAAATGCTACTTTAATAAAATCTTTGCTTTTAATAAGAATAAGAACAGGGAGAAATGCCCAGTAGCTAAAAGGCTCGGCCTTGATCCTGAAAATACATGCTCACATGAGTAATTATATACATTTAGCAGTCCTCCCACAGTGTTCTGAGAACTTAGAAAAGGTACTGATTCCCTTCAGTTCCCATGGATCTCAGGGGAGACGGGACGCCCAAAGCTTTTTGGGACAGATTTCATTGAGCATGAAGTTACTCATATGCAGTACAGCCTATAGATACCTCATATCTGTTATTTCTTCAGCAATCAAAATGGGGGAAAATCTTCAAATTTGAATTTTATTACTTAACAGGACATGGCTCAACATTTTATAAGGCTGCAGCTCCTCGGTTTCCAGTCCAGCACCATTGACCTGTGTGATACTGTGAAGATCAGCTGTTTCTCAGGAGATTGAACAGCGATTAGTGATTCCCATGTTGAAGCTTTAAATATAGTCCCACCAATCACTTCACCCTCCCTATTCATATGCCAGGAGAATAAAACAAGGTTCTGTTGCTTTTCCTTTTAGATTTGACATTCTCATTCAGATTATTTTTCCTTTTAAAAAAAAAATCATCCAGGGATAACTGGATAGGGAATTATTTTAACAACTGAGCCCCCCAATACCAGCCCATTTACACTGTTTGTTTCTGACTGATCTTCTTGTTACAACAAACTGAAGTGGCTAATCTAAATTCATAAAATAATACATATCCAGATGTTTCATATAGTGGTCATATATTTTTTTCCTGGAATTGCAATGTTATTACAAACAGCATTCAATAGTGAAATAGCTGTATCAGTGTTTTTCTAGGAATAAAGAGATTTGACTGAAGGAAAATATTCTTGAAAAGGTTTTCCTGTACAGACAGTTGCACTTGGATCCTAACCCAGCTCCTTATAATTTAAAAGTTTTTAATAATGTGTTTGTGAATGGACCTCTGAAAAGTTCCTGCCTGGAGAGCCTAGATGCAAAGAAGCTAGTGCAGGGTGGTTTCTCTGTTCCACCCTAGAGGTAGCTGCATTTCCACTCTATAGCTAAGCGAATGATGCATATTTGAGGCTGGATGGATTTGGTTTTTACTGTTAAAAAGTTGGAGCAATTCCCCAACTGCAGCAGAGGCACTGTCGCCACATAGGAGACTAAGTGGCTTCCCATGTGTAAAGGACTTTGTGATGAAGGGAGTGAAGGTACATGAATTTATCTGTCACTGCAGCTTGGCCCTTCTGCTTCTCCTGGTCCTTTCCTGGTCCTCTCCTCCTTTCCTTGTTCAGTAAAATAGGACACAGTCCTAATGTGTCTCAGAAGAGTGAGGAGGTTCAGGAGGATGCACTAGAACATTTTTGAAGCTGAATTTACACTTTTTCTTATTCTTGCAGCTTGCTTACTCCTCAGCACGTAATAGGGAAACCTTGGAGACATGACAATCTCTGAGAGGCATCTGCATACGCCGAGGAGAGGAGCTCACAGATCCCACTTCCCATTTGCCTTTTGCCAGGGGTTGCAGGGTGGTTGGGTGAGACCCAGATGTGCTCCAACACGAGCAGGATACCGTTCTGTGAGGAACAGCATGGTGGGCCAGGTGTGCAACCAGTTCTACTGCTCAGCAGGGCCGGGAGCAGAAGGGATCATACATTTCCATTATGAAAAGCAGTAGCTCTTAGCTTTCATCTGTCTCAGCTCCACAGGCTGACAGAGAATTTCTCTGCAGGAACAGCTCACACATTCTTGCACACATGCCACTATCCATCCTATAATCGATACCAAGAGCGAGTTACCATATTAAATAATTTCACTCCCATTGTCAGAGCAAGAGCTGCCCAGCACGAAGCGTTTATCAAGTACAGCAGGCAGTGGCTCCTGGGCTTCGACTGCTCTTCTGATCACAGTGAGTGCTCTCCTCAGCACCCCCTCTTCACAGGGCAAACAGCCCTGTCCCCCAGCGAGGGACGCTTAGCCTTCAGTGAGCACGTGGTGTGGAAGATTTCCAGTTTCCTACATTCACCATTGCATTTCATCTCATCTCTGGCGTTAACACACATTTCAGTATGACGCTGAATGGGGGACTGAAATGGACACTCATCAGCAATCTAGTACAAATCATTTTAGGAATTATCCCGATTTTTTTTAGTCTTTTGTTGTTGTTGTTGCTGTTAGGTTCATCGTAGGATTCCCACGGTGTTTCTGAAGGCTCTTTTGGCAACTATCTATTTCCTTGTGTCATTGTCTATTGATTTCCATTTATGTCATGCAATTGATTCACACTGACATTACAGGTGTCAGAAAATGTTGCCTACAACCTAATTGCACTGAGTGAGAGAAGTGGCAACACTCCCATTAAATACATTGATTCATTATATTGTCCAGGTTTTTCTGTGTTAACTATGCCTTCATCCACTCATATATTTTGTCGGAATCAATTTCCACTCCTTAACATTTTTTTGCTCTTAACTTTGAAACTGCCAGTCATCAAAGTTGCCATCAGAGAAGTCAGCCTCTGGTCCACCCTTCTATTAGGAGTGTAGAGGTCCTGAGAAGAGAGGGAGAAGGACATTTGTACTAGATCTGCTCCAGATCTGTATTTCTGCAAAGACATCTGTGAAGACATTTTTCTAGTTGAGGACTTCTAGCTACAGTTAAAGCCTGGAGGTAAAGATTCAGAGAAATGTGTAAAATCACATCCACAAGGAGGGACAAGCAAGCCCTTTGTACCTGAGCAAGACACCTTTGGATTTACTCTCCAAAACAAAATCATCTCTTTTTCCACCATTTCACACTGTACAGCCATTACCTAGTGACTCTTAACCATCATTACCAGATCTTTTAGAACATTAATGTTTCCCAATCTCTCACTCTCTTATTAAGTATCTGTGTTTTGGATTATCATTCCCAGATTTATTAGTTTGACTTTTTCCAGACAGAATCTCATTCTGCTTCCTACTCATATTTCTAACCTCTCGTTCCATTAGTGTTATTTCTCTGTCTTCACTTGGTTTACAGTTGTTTCCAGTGTAGTGTCATGTGCAGATCTAGTTAATGTACTTGGTTACACCTCCTTCCAGACCATTAATAAAAGTATTAAATAATGTTGCTGCTAGCGCAAATCCTTGCAGCACCCCGCTGTTCACCTCCATCATCTTCAAGACCACAGACATCCATCATGCGCACCATTTATCACGGGCAAAGCGACTTTACAAACCAAAGCTGTTCTGTTTGAAATACGCAGATAGCTCTGGATAAGGCCAAAGTGGGCGAACTGTCAAATGTTACTGAGAGAAAGAGACAAGGGCTGGATGCCGAAAGTGGTCAAACCCATTGCTTACCAGGAAGTCCAAAAGGACCAAAGCAGAGAAACGTAATCCCTCTCTGCATCCTGTCATGTCCCTGAGGCTTCCCGGAGGCACTTGGGTCTGGCACTACCAGAGATCACATACTTGAGCGGGGAACCGTGCATTACCCCACAGCTGCGACCCCCAAGATGGGAATGGCAGTCACAGGCTGAACAGAGATCCTATTTGCTCCCACATAACGACTTCCATTAAGAAATAACCACACATTCAGACATGAACTAAACCCAAAAAAAGAGATGTTCAGAGCTTTGTCACACTGCTTGCTAATGGGTTCTGTGATGCTGGAAAAGTGAAACACTCAAGAACCCCCGGCTGGGGGTCCCCAGGCAGGCCAATTATCTGGGGACGCATAGGATTTCTGTGCATATATACCAAAAAGAAGGCTGGCAGTACGGCAGGTTCTTTCCATCCAGGCTTCCTCCTCAGCAGAACAACATATTCCCCGTATACTTGTCTAGACACGCGGCACACGCAGCCGGGTTTTAGGAAAGCAAGCCTTGCCACACTGAATCAAAGACCTGAGGTCCAGCTAGTCCAAGATCCTGTCTCAGACAGTGGTCAGCATCAAACACCTCTGAGAGAGGTGTAACTGTCCTGGAGCAAGCTAAGGTGGAGAAATCTCTGTTCTCCTGCCCCCTGCCCCCGTTCTAAAAATTACTGCCTTGACTTCAATAATGAAAGATTGTTTTGATCCCCGAAGCATGAAGCATTATAGTTTTTCAAAATGTTTGATATGGTTGTGAGAACTGTGGCTTCTCCAGCTAACCATAGAAATGTCCCAACCTCATTTTTAGAATAATGAGCTCCCAGAAGTCCAGACAAATTCAGTGGGAACTGAGGTTACGGAGGTTAAGCAAGTGAGAAACTCAGATCCAGGGACAATACATTTAAGCTGGGATGGCTGCCCCGGACCAACCAGTTAGTTAATAATCTGGAATCTTGAGGATCTGTTTCCATGGAGTAAAGAATTTTCTCCTATTTCTTGGTGCAATATTGCTTAATTAAGGGAGAAGCCCACACATTCTTGTGTCTTTGAATGCAGTAGAAACAAAGAACAGCAAGCAGTTGCTTTGCTCTGAAATAGCCAAAATTGCTCCTGTCACATTTTCTGTGCCCCTCAAGACATCACTAGCCAAGAAATTTTTTAACAGACTCAAGTAAAATACAGAAATGTAGAAATTAGGTAGAATCATAATTCTGGAAATAGACTTTGTCTGGAGAGATGGTAGCAAAAAAAGTAGTTAAAGAGATTATGAAGAAAGTATTTTGTGTGTGTACACACATCTGCAGCTGTGAGTTGAACACCCTGATGAACTCTGATGGAATTGGCTAATTAGCTTACCAAAGCACTGGGAATGAAGTTTTGAACAGCTATGTAAAATAGAAGGCATAGAAGATATGTAGGAAGAAAGAGGAAGAAGAAAAGTATTGAAATCATTCTGCCTTTTTAATTAAAAATAGCAGCTTGAACAATCCAGTTAACTTACATTTCACTGCTCAGATATTATAATTATGGCTATAATAAACAAGTCTGAACAGAAAAGTAAAAGAGCAAGACAGCAAGCAGAGTACTAAGTTGAAAAGGGGATAATAAATATATGAGTTATAAAGAATATGATTTCAGTCAAATTACAATGGAGAAAAAAAAATTAAATCAAACTTTGGAATTACTGAGTACAGAGATACAGAGACTTCAGTAAAGCTAATGAATTTCAGCACCATGTTTGCAAAATAAATATATAAATGCTCACAAGGCTCCCTGCAGCAGCTCAGATTCCTGAATACACACACACAAATCAGTCATTGCTTAGGAGCTTCTTATGGTTGGATACTTTGCCTGTACGCAGATTGTGCACTGTGACGGTATCAGATCCCATAAACTGTCTGCTCTTGGTGTGCTGAACTACTTGGATTTCATTGGGAATTTCTATCTATCTGACATACGTAGGAAGTGGTGGTGTTCCTTCCAAGGCAGGACAGAGGTGCTGCGCTCCCCACAACGGCGCATCTGCTGGCTCGGTCCTGTTGGATCAGTTACGACAATCATTTTTATTTCTAAAATTCATTTTTATTTCTATATCTAAATCTATATCATTTTTATTTCTATATCTAAAAATCATTTTTATTTCTATGTCGTTTTTATTTCTAAACATCTCCTCTGCTTGCCATGCTGAGGAATAATTTAAACAAGAAAAACTGTTGTTCCTCTTTCTCAGTTTTAGATATTGAACTTGCTTGTGAGAAAATGCTGTTAGCTCTGAAGTACTGCCCAAATTCCAACTGTGCGATTACATTTGCAAGTTTTAATATTCTTATGTAATTTTAATGTAATAGGGCAATAAATTTCACTTTCCGTGAAATCTGCAGAGTTGTTCTCATGTATTAAATAGCTGTTAACTGCCAGGGACTCAGGCGAAGGGATCCTTCTGCCTGTAGTGCACCCATATCTGCAGTGAGGAATTGTCCCACGGACCATCTCCCCTTCCCACCACAACCCCATAGGCCCATGTGGTCGTGAGACTACAATGCCCATGATGAAGTTGTGCTCAGAAAATATTTCCCACATGAATTTCCTTGCAATGTGGTATCCGGACTGTAAGAGGAACCAGTAGTAGGAGTAGCACCAGCACCATGAAGCAGTACCAAGCACTCAGGCTGCATCAGTACCACCACCGAACCCAGTCTGCCCAACATCATCATGACTGCATGTTTATATACATCTGCCTTGATTAACCCAGCAATATGACAGATGCTACTGGTTTCTACCTGGTGGAAGCACATGGAGTCTAGTTTGCTATTTCATTTCTCATTTCCTAGCCATAAAATCATTATGAGATCAGAACTGCCTCTCCTTTCTATAAATGTCTGCACTTGGAGATGGACGTACAAAACTCAGATGTGTCTTGCCGGCCTTGGCTGTGGTTGCTGCCTGCGACTGTAATATGAGTGGTAAAAGTAATAGCTCCGCAGGAGCAAAACCACAGCGGGATTTAGATACCAAAGTATTTGATTGCCTTAGACAAAGAGGCAATGGATGTGGTTTGGTGAGAAGGGCAAAGAGAGTAAGCGTTTCCTGCATCTTGTGTTGTTCTTCTGCATTCAAACAGGTCCACATGCAGGTGGAGCCACTGATATTGTTCTAGCCCCTACAAAAAAGATGTGTTTCCTGCTGCCCAATTACCAGGGCTCTGGTTTTCTTTCCTTCGAAAGTATTTGCAGAATGTAAGTATTTGGCGCAGGAAATCAGGGGGTAAGGCCAATTTTAGTTCAGACCATGCAAAGGGGAACACAGGTGGCAAGTGTGAGGAAGGGCAGTTGCAGGCAGAGGACACGCATTAAAATAGCTCTGGGCACGTCTTAAAGACAGAACGGGTTCCTTTAGCTAGTAACATGGCTTGTACTTGCAACATAGGGGAAGACGTCTTGAAAACATCATCCTCTACAGACCCCAGGGTAATGTCCAGACAAAACCCATCTTCCCATAATTGTGTCTTTCTTGTTAGCGGAAAAGTCAGGGACGCTCTTTCTATCCCAAATGAGAAGGTTGTTCAGGCAACACAATTATGTCCTGTTCTATCAGCAGAGCTACAAAAGGAAAACAGATTTTTTTTTTATATATACAGAAAGCTATCTCAACCTCTTCTTACTGTTAGGAAGTAAAAGGAAGGGTGTGAAACAGCAGACTAATTTCCTGTTCTTTCCTTGATCCCAATGCCTTTCGGCAAAAGGCAGAAGTAAGATTATAAACTGAGACATACCAAAACCTTTCACTGCTTTGAGCAACTGCTTAGCTTCAGATGACCTGTCTAGTGTGGACTGAAGATTCTCACTTAGGCACTTTGCACTGAATTCACTGGACTACTCAACAAAATAAAATAACTAGGCATGAGATGCAAGACCTGACTATAAATATGTTATGTTTGCTCCAGCATACTCCAGAAAGAGTTACACACCAGACTACTTCCAAATGTATGTTTTAGCTGGTAATCTTAGGGTATATTTTCCTTTGAGTTTTAGAAGCTACACAGGGCCAGATCCAGAAGTTACATGAGCATCTAATGTGTAAATGTGTACTTAGAGCCCAACTGCCTTCACTGGAGCTCAATGGCTGAGTACTGTTAAGGTATGAACCTTAACAGCATTATTAATTACATAGTAACAAATAGTAATGTTAATATTACCCAAGTTAAAATTTCTACCATGCAAATCTTTAGTCATCTTAGACCATTTTTTTAACCAGTGAAAAAACCTATATCTCTCTCATATTTTTTTTTAGGCCAAGGAGTACAAAGGGAGCATGGGATCACTAGCTCAGCTGTGCCCACTTGGTAGGCATTTAAAAAAACTGTGACTAATGCTACACAAGCTGTTCAGTTCTGCAGTCTTCATTCACAAAAGTATGTCCCTAGACTTCAGCTGATGCCTGTAAACCGGCACTCATTTTATGGATGATGTCCACAGGATCTGTTAGGGAACCCCAGACAGCGGCATAGACCAAATGCTGGACAGCATGGACAGCTCTACAAATGACCACCTCATTTATGAAACTGTCTCAGGCCAACACCCGTAAGATCTTTGGGGCACTCCCACCACACTCATTTTAGAACAAGGACAGAAATGAACCTCCTTCAAAGACATGGTTGTGATTCAACATTGCCACAAGCACTATTCTCTTCTAGGTATCTCCTGACTTGATCTAAGGTTGCTGCTCAGCATGATTGCTGAGCTTGGGAACTAAGTCTGAAGAACAGAAACAAAACAAGGTCAAACTGTTACAGAGGAAGTTGCAGGCACTTATGTCTACCTCGTGATCAGCAATTGTTCAATAATGTCAACAATAAATTCAGGTTCAGTACAAAAGGGAAGCTGCGGGAGAACAGACCTCGTTGGGCTTGTCTTCAGTAGACCAACAAAATTTTTGCTATTGTGCAACAATCTTACACAAAGAATTTCCATCAGAAGTTGCATTATTTTAATGACTTCATTCAACCAGTATGAATCTAAATGGAAGTTCGTATTTATGTTTAGGTAGGTTAATAAGCTTATGTCAAAAGTGACTGCGAATCAGTTTTTGTAACATATATGTAAAAACAGATCTCCAAACAGTGTAAATTAAAATTTAATAAACTAAAAGGAACATCTACAGGTGAATTTTTTAAAAAGCAAAATTTTTGTTAGAGTTGGCATTGCTATATTTTGCAAATTTACTCTGTTTTTTTTGTTTTGTTTTGTTTTGTTTTCTCTCTTTATTTCTTAATACCCCTGCATTTAGAAGGAATAATGGTTTCTGATCAAATGTAAATTTTAGGCTTGAGCTAGGCACCTTCCTGTGCTCTCATTACACTGTCCTAGGAAAGAAATAGGTGTGTGGATGGCGCAATTCATCTCACCTCAAAAACCAACCAACCAAGCAAACAAACAAAAAAAAAGAGCCAAATTTATGCTGGTGGTGCCTGTTTCTCAGTAAGGACTGTCTCGAGGAGAGCTGAGATCTAGATAACTGGACTGCATAAAGTCACGCAAGATGATGATCCTAGGGGTCCAGACTTGTGTCCAGCTCAGCTGGACACAAAACTCTCCCATCACCACAGGAATGTGGTTCCTACTCCAGAATTAGATTAGCAGAGCATTATCTACTGTCTGACAAGTTCATTTACCTCTCCAAAATCACTGGAAATGCATTTCCAGCTTCATATCAGCCAAGCATAGGAGAACAGGTTTTAGAGAAACGATGCTATCTTTAAGTGCCTCTAAAAAGCCAGTATGATGTAGTAGGCTCCCAGAGGTATGTTTGCATAACTATAAGCATATGTTTCTGCATTTGTTTTCATATTAATGCTATTTTAGTATCTATTTCATTGCTAGCATCCAAAAGGACTATACTGATAGTACATATTACAGTCCTCCCAAATGAATTGTTTCTGAACATAGTGATAATGCTCTTCCAGCACTTTATGCATCAGAAATATTTATTCATTTGCCTTCGTGGTGTATGAGGCAAAGGACAGTATATCAATAACTAGGCAAAGGGCTTTGTTTTTCAGCAGGTCTCCAAAATAAAACTGACAAACTGATTAAACAAATCACATTTTGTAGTTCCAAAGCCTGTTTTATATGATAGCCTATAATATTAAGCAAATGCTGAGCCAAAGTAAAACATTGATCCAACTGTCTAAGTTTATAGAGAATAATAGAGTCAGATCCTTCACTGGTGTAAAGTGCAATAATGAAGTGTCTCTGTCTCACTTTATAATGGCTGAATGTCTAATCCACAGATGTTGTATAGCTGGGTCTTTTGAAAACACTATGTTTTAGACACTACATATTTTCACTTGCCCATTCACATTGCAATAAAAGATTCAGCCAGTAAGACCTTTGAGGCAGGGATTTCCATAGCAATCTGCAATGGGCTTTGTGAGCACACACAACTTCATTACAAGGGAGGAGAAATTGGTTTTCTCATGGCTAAAAGGGTCACTCTTGCTGAACACGAGCTCCTGCACCTGTTTTCCATTGCACTGTCATCACGATGTGCTCACTGCTACCCGTAAAAATGAGACTGAACTTCTCAGAGTGAAACTGCTCATCAGATCTGTGGCCAGGAAGGAATTTCCCAAAGGTCTGATTGTTTTCTTCTTGTTGTTGTTTTTTTCCTGCAGCAGGTGTCAGGGTCTGCCTCTAGGAGCATCTGAAATTTGGCCAGTATCCCCAGATTATAGGCAACCATGCTTGAAAAACAGCTGCCACAGGATATCACAGGTGACAGAGCATTTACTCAAACCCCAAAATATAGAATAAAAGCCACAAATACAACCCAACAGCAAGAGAGTAAAAAAAGATCAGGAGCCCTAGACAGCTGTGATAGGTCTGGTGGTTTTCTTTCCTTCTTTTTTTTTATTTCCTTCCTTCCTTCCTTCCTTCCTTCCTTCCTTCCTTCCTTCCTTCCTTCCTTCCTTCCTT
>JAYECN010080980.1:0-28057 GCA_035222435.1 Microcambeva ribeirae | reverse complement strand
GGCAAATCCATAAACCTGGCATTAATTTCCACCCCCCCCCCAAGCAGGAGGTAAAGTCTAAAAGAGGTCTATATTTTGAAGGAGCAAATCAGAGAGAAAACTGCAATACAAAGACCACTATTTGTGAAGAAGCCTGGAAAGTTTGGCAACTGAAAGGACAAGTACACTTACAACTTTAGTGAGAAAAGCAAGAGAGCAAGAAAGCAAACAGTCCCTCCCGCCTCAGTTTTTATATGGCTAGGAAGTAGTAAGGAAAACTGTGAACTCAATAAAGTCAACGGAGTGAAGCTTTGCAGTAAGATAATCTGGGTTCTTATCATGGTTGTCTGTCACCTTAAGTTATTTTATGCCTGAAGTCTCCTCTCTGTGAAACAGTATTATAGCAACATACATACCTGTGCTGAAGTTTGTGCCATCAAGGTTTGTGAAAGTCTCCAGAATTTTCAGGAAATAAAGATTTAAAAATTTAAATAGAAAAAAAAAAGGCAACACAAGTTTTTGTTGATTCTGTTGGAGGGAAAGATCCAGCCAGTCTAAAAATAAAGTAAAAAATAATAATAATAAAAATAATAATAATAAAAGTACAAGAATCAAAGCATGTTACCTGTGTTTATTGCTGCTTCTAGCTAGCAAATAATGACAAAGCTTTTATAGAACACAGTCCTGGGAAACAGATCTCAGGAACAGCTTCTCTCCTTCTTCTGACAAATAAATTTACAGAGCTTGCATTTACTGCTTAAGCTGTAGTAGTCAGGAAAATAACAACTGACTTATAAAACAGACAAATTGCATCTGGTTTTGATATTTAAAAATAAAAAACAGAAGAGGAAGAAAAAAAAACTGCTGATAACTGCTCTCCATTTAAAACCTTTATGCAGTCGAGTTGGCTGTTAGGTATAGTCCTCAAAGAAAGAATACCAGTTTCATGAAAACGGTCCCTGAATTAAAATGCTTATAAAAAATGTGCATTGATAGAATCAACTCCCCCATCCTTTAAAATGATGAATGACACACTGAACAGCAAAATTAACTACACTTATTTTGGTAGCTATTTTAGTGGACATATGATAAATTCTGCTTGGAAAACTGCCAGTTTTTAAAGTTTCAGTCTCTTTTTGCCAGCATACCAGCTGTCTTAAAAAATGCAACTGTGATTATTACAAAAAAATCTGCAGTGATCACTCCAGACTGAAGGTGTCATCTCCCAAATTCACCCACATGCCTTCTTGCAGAGTTTTGTGATCTTATACAGTTTGTTCAATGGAAGGCAAATAAATTGCCTTAATTTGCCTCTCTCACTCAACTAATCTAGTAAGACTGGACTGATGTTCAACAGTGAAGAAGAATGAGCTTTAAGTTAAAGAATAATTTCTGAACCAGTTACTTGTAATGCTGCTTTTTGATATGCTAAACACTAAAAGAGAAGTTAGGACACAATGTTAGCGTGTAATTCTTAATAGTCTTGGAACTCATAGACAGACAAGGTAATGGGTAATATTATTGCAGAGCCTGCAGCTATTAAACTTGCCATGAAGGCACAGAGTGCACTGTTTTCCTTTCAATTTTTCTTTATTATTAATTGTTAGTAACAAAGAGATCAAGAGATCACATGAGAATTACCTGTTCCAAATCCTTTCTGAGGCAGAAGGAATCCTACTCAAGATGTAATGGGGAGCTTCCCATTTCAGGATGAACTCCATGAGTACTAATTATTGAAAACGTTTAGTTTTAATACACCCAGTGCCATATGGACTGCGCTAGCAAATCAATCGATCATTATGCAGCAGACTTTTGGCACCTTCTGAAGAATGAAGGCTCTAAAATGCTTTTGCTTTTGTACCCAACTTCACACAGTTTACCTGACCCTCGGTTCAAGTACGCTGAAAGGACTTCTCCTATGCTGCATATAAATGAGAGGAAATGCTTTGCTGTGCTCATCAATGTATATTTCATTGTTTTGGCATTTATATGTAACATATTGAAAGGATACTTTTTATATACACAAGTGAAATGATTATGAGAACACAGGAAAAAAAAAGCTTTGAACGTCAAAGATCATTTTGTATTTTTGTTCACAGCACTCTTTCATTTGCTGACCTCTATCCTGCCTTTTTCTCCACGTTGTAGTTACTCCACTAATGCAAATCAAATCTATTCCATTTCTTTCTTAAATATGCAAATTATAAATCCTTTCTCTCTTTCTTTCTCTCAAGTCTGTCTTTCCAACTCTCTCTGAAACTACCAACCATATTTTAGACAGTGCAGGTTACTCCTGGGCAGTCGGAGAGCACCTGTTTCATCATTTTCAAGAACCTCCCTTTCCTTCCAAATACAACCAGACTTTCCTCCTCTGAAACTGTTCCAGGTGACAACAAAGATTGCCACCACTCCTCATTTAACTTATTCCAGCCCATACAGCTGCAGACAAGGAGCACCAAAGAGGTGACAACAGCAGTACAAAGGAAAACTGAAGGTTGACAGACAGTTAAGAACATTTGCCAGCTAAGAAAAAAGGCCAGTCCAGTGCAGCTATGCATATCCTCAGCAGCCGTGGCTAAGTACCGTGCAATCTTTTTCCTTCCAACTAGATGCTGGCCAGCAAGAGAGATTCAGTCAGTTGTTCTAGATGGGAAACGTAACCAGTTCAGCTCCATGTAGGAATTCTCCTTAGGAATATTCCTTATAGGAATAGCCTAATTCTGTGGCAACACACACAGGTCTCCTGAAGGCGATCCAAGCATTAGAAAGAGAAGCCAGTGTTGCTTAAAGAAGTACTGTCAGAGCAAGCTGTGTGTTTATTGGAAAGAACTGATTTTGGCAACGTTCTTTGAAACCTGCTACTTAGCTCGGGCCTGTCTCCCACTAACATCACGTTGACAATTTCTGTCCCTTACTATAAAGCTTAAGAGTTCAATAAGAGTCCAGCCAAGATAAGAAGGAGCAAAGTTGGTGAGACAAAGACTGCTCATCTCAAGCGCACGGGTTACTTGCACTCAATGGAACAAACATCATTCTGATTTCCTTCTACGCTTCCCTCATGTTAATGCCTCACAACAGCATCCCAATCCCTCCTACTCAACATCAAGTATCACTAAAATGAGTTTGTCCCCAATGTGGCTACAGTCACAAACGCATGGAGGAGATCTTCAATATCAGGCCTTTACATCTGCAGAAAAAACGGTTAATAGAGTAACAACGCTGGTTTAATTCCAAGTGAAATGTGATGGGCATTACACATTCCCTTTAAACACTGTATTTGATCAAATAAATATATTCTGAGGGATGTGACACAGGGGAGTATTAGAGAAATATCTCACTTCAGTTCCAGTTGTATAACTCACCTGGAGTGAAAGGAAAGCAGTTATTTGCATTAATATCTGAACTGTCCTTTGATTCCCCCAACTCACATCCTCCTCAATTTACTCCTGCAAAGCCTAAACCCGTAGCTGAATTCAGCAGCAGTTACTAGGGAAGGTCACCAAATATAGGCAAATCTCAGTCAGGAATTACCAAGAAAGAAAAGGATTTTTCACAGGATTTCTCACTGGAGGTCAGCCGTTACCACGGGCTACAATGAAAGACTCATCCGTATTGATGAGGCGACCTTATCCACTGCCTAGTTTCACTTTGGCCAGGTTGGCCCCGGCAAAGTTATGTGTCTTTTGTAGTCTCTTATAGATCCTATACATCCGCTATAAAGTGCGCTATAAAGGCGCTTCCTAGGAAAGCCAGGCCAGGTCTTTCAACAGCCTGCTCAGCATCCCTCCTTCCCAGCCTATTTTGGCCACAGCTGCAGGTGGCTTTCATATGACAGCATGGCTTTCCAGCAGTCAAGAACAGGAAAAGTAAACAGGCCGCTGCCATTTGTTGGCCTTGGCAACTTCCAGCGTTTGTAACACCTAAACGTAGCTCTTCAGCCTAACAGGACTAGAAGCTTATGCTCTCGGCAGCCAGTCGTACGTGATCTTTGCAACAGGACGCGATTCGGCTACGGTGGGACCATCTCCTCCCTGGATGATGTGTCGTTCACCACTTCATGAGGACTAGAGTTATTAACAGAACAGTTTCACATACTCTACCCAAACTGTACCTAGAAAGCTTAGCTTTTAAAATTACAGTCCTCGTAAAAATCCTCTCAGAACTTGGCAAACAGGCTGTGTCACCTTTCCAACGTGCAACTTTCCTCAAACTGCTCAGCACATCACTAATTCAAAGTAAATAAAAGTTTCAATGATTTGAGAGTATATAAACTTTTTTTTCATTCAGAAGCTAAAAATCTCCTAAGGAAAAAAAAAAGAAAAAAAAAAAAAAAACATACACTTGCATAAAATCACTGCAGCAGAGCACTATCAATCCCTCTGTCTCCATTTGTTTGCTTTTGCACTTTCAGTGGGTCCCTTGATTCTCAGGTCCAGATCAATCTTTTGTTAAAGAAAGAAATGAACGGTCCAGGGTGCGCCAGCAGAATACTGATAAGAAATGGTCTCAACTCATTTTAGCTGAAGACAAAAGCCAGCTCAGAAAGATTTTTCATTCTGTTCATCCTTAGTAGAAGACCTGATAAAACCTACAACATACAAGAGAGGTTGAACAAGAGAGAAAAAGAAAAAAAATAGTATTTCCTTCAGTTATGCTTCTTATCCATAAGAAGCATAAATACTATATATGGTCTTTCTGTGATACTTCAACTTTTCCTTTTAAAGGACTTCACGTTGTCATGCCCTGTGACAGTGTATCCTTTCTGTCAGCTGTCCTCAGCATTAGGGGTTGAATATTTATTGCGGACTGCACCAATCCAAACTTACGGATTTAAATGTTTTAACTGACCAGATACAAGGAGTGCGAGAGGTTTGCAAGTCCATTACAAATGGAGGGCGGACTAAAACAAAAGCAATATTAAATCAGAGCAAGTTACCTCATACTCGGAACTACAGTATCTTTGAGTGCTGGGACTGAAAGACATAAAATGTGTTAAAAGAGCTCTAAACAAGCATAGCTCTTTAATCACTAGGGTAAGGAAAATGGCATTTCATAATTAAACTTCTTAATTGCTGTCATTTGCACACACTAATTTTCTTCATGCCAGTGGTCTCTCATCTTGGCATCTGCACCCCGTAAAGCCCCAGTGCAATTGGTAATCTCTAGCATTCTCAAAACGCAACTTGCAGACGTGTTCACACAGCAGCCACACAGAAGGGCAACAACAAACCCCGTCACTATAAATACCCACGGGAGCCTGACCAGCAGGGCAAGGGGCATCTGACTGTTGCCACCATGTGAAATGAAACAGCTATTTTGTAATTGGCAGAAGTGAGACATTACCTAGGAAATGAGGCAGCAGTCACTGGACCAAAACCAGAACTGCTTCCACCAAAGTTTTACTGGTATCATTTCACAGTTTTTTTGCACAGACTGCTAAATTAACACCTATTTGCCCCTTCTCACTACAATTTATTGCTCTAATCAAGGGGTAACAAAATACCCTGGCTCTTCTCTGGAATTTCACAAGTGTTTCTCACACATTTTCCACTGCAGAACTACAGAAAGGAACAAGGACAAGTCATATGAATTTGGAGAAAGATGCCCTATTTTCAGACATTCCAACTGACTGACAGCAGTTTGACTTGAAGATGCCAGAACGAGATTAGAAATATGACTTCTATTACAAAAGACATTCACGCCAGGCCTGGTTTCCTGGCCAATACTCTTTTTATGCTCGCAGAAGATGCCAGCTTAGTCTTTCCTGTGTGGATAGCCAAAGAAAGCAGGCAGTTTTCCATGGGGTATCACGCCTGTTATTGCCAACACAGTTTCTTTCCTGTAAAGATACGAGCTAAAATGCCTTCTATAGCTTGAAAAGGACATTTGGTTTTGCTCCCCTCCCTGCTCCCAGCAGCTTTACTGGGCATCATCTAAAGCAAGGCGCTTCTTTCTCCAGACCTATTGACGATGATGATAAACTACTTGTAAGTTAACCAAACACGACTTCAAGAGACTTAAAACAAACAAGCTGATGTGTTGTATAAGAAGTGATCTTGCTCGTTCAGGTTATACCTATTTCCCAGGCTCCTTATTCTCTGTCACTGGAACGAAATACTGCGCATTCAAGCACTTGCTATCCAGTGCGTTATAGCTGGGGCTGCTACTCTGCTGTTTCTTTTTTTTGTTATTGTTGGGAAGGCTTTTTTTCCCTCCTCTTTTACGACAGGGTTGTTACTTCCGTAGAGACTTAAAAGATTAATACGGAAAGAAAATAAAAATAGGGAAGCAAGCAAATTGGACAACCTGAATATATGTCCAAGCCATTAAAAATCTGAGAGCTCGTTCCCACTGCCAAATTACTACAAAACCCATTATCCTGGTAAGGGACATTAATCTATAGGATAGCTAATTCAGTGGACATTATTGGTCTATAAGGTGTGCAAAGAAGCAAGCCGATGGCTAAAGGCTTGCAATGTTAATTTTTTTTTTTTTTTTTTTCAGGCTAAAGAGCAACCATGTTTTGCTTTGTTTTTTTTCCTAATCTTCCTTGTTTGATCCGGTGTTCACATTTGCCCACATGCGAATGATAATTCCTGCTTGTAAACTACAGGTCAGGAGAAGCTCCATTCTTCATCTGTTCTAAACAGAATTCTTAAGTCCAACTAAAGCTCTTTGTTCGCTGTCTTAAAATAGCTGTTTTAAAAGCTATACAACTATAAATTTGAAGTGTCAGAGTTGTAAGCAAAGATACACTTAGTTCCTTATATATAGGAACGTTTACTTAAGTCAGCAAATATAAATTTCTCTAGTTTAATAAAAAAGCATATGTGATGAGATGATCGAGAAGGACAAGAAGAGAGCAAATCACAAACATTTTCCATTATTATTTCCATTATTTGGATAATGCCCATTCTTCTCATCTGGTCTCTGCCTCGTAACAGGCCCCAGTAAAGCAGAGGTTCCAGCGTTCTTGAACCTTACAGCGGGCTGGATTTACATTCCAATTTAAACGCTACCAGTCCAGCCTCTGCTTCCTGGCCTCTGCACACGAAACCATAGGAGGGAAGTAACACTTGCTCACTCCTTGAAATGGCGACATAAAAACCAAAGACCCTGGGAGTGTCAGGGCCCAAGGAACTCACAAACCCAAAGCTCCAGGTTTCCCTTTTCCTCATGCTGTTCTCTCTTCTCTTCCTTTTCTATTCTCTTCCCTTTTTCTCTCCTTCTATCAATAGCCAATTTCTGTGCTCTGCCGTAACGAGAGCTCTGCTAAACGTGCTCGGGCGCCTGCACGTTCAGCACTGCTGCCCCTTGATTGGTGCCCCCCGTTGCTGCACCCTCTGAGCAATTAGCCAGGCTGCTAATTGCACTTTCCTCTGTGTGAAGTGCTCTTTAGAGGAGAGTCACTGGCAGCTATACAAGACTGGCAGCCTTGCTGTGTCCCACACCAGCATCACCAGCTGCTCCGCCAGCGCTGTGCCACTCAGCAGGACGGGATGTTCAGAGCTAGCTCAAAGGGCTGCCAGAGCAATCTGGACCAAACGCAGCTTCCAGGCCTTAACCTTTCCTGCAGCTCTGTCTTCTTCCTGCAAATCTGAAAGTCTAGATTTTGGTCAGCTCTTACTTCCGCTTTGCTACAGAGAATATGGAAATACGGAACTGGAAAGGGAGTCCCAGACAGGTGGTCTGTAGTTGATGACAGCATCAGAGAGGGTGACAGAGCAGGTTGGGTTCCCTATTTCTCCCACTGGACTCTGGTTCCCAAAACCCTGACGTATCAACAGAAGACAGGCACTCTTTGCCTGGACTAGCACTCCTACTGCCAACCCATTCATAACCCCTCCGGAAGATCTTTTCTGCAGCAGAGAGAACTTTACAGACCAAGCACACGGCAGTCGAGGAAGATGGAGCTTCTCACTGTGCTCTGCAGCATTGCACCCAGGACATTAGACTATTTACTCTGCTGTCTAAAGAGATGATCCCATGTACCACGTTCCCCCACACCTCTGCTGTTCAGTGGGATTCCTTCCCTCCTTCTTTAAACCACAAACCTCATAAGCCTCCACACAATTTTCTACAGCCCTGCCTTGCTTGCATTGTAAAGCAGTTACCAAGGATTTAGACCATCCATCCTTTCATTATTTTTTTCTACTCCTTTCAAGGGATACACATAGACAGAAGCTTTTCTTCATAACCTAGAAATTCAGAGATAATACTGTAATTGAAAATTACTTAATCTCAGTTTTCCCACATGCAATACATGGAAAATGTTACTACTGTAACTACGTAAGAGTTAAGTAAATATTAAAAGTTAACCATACATCTTTTAATGTGCCGAATCATGGATTTTCGCAGTCAACCAAACACTCCTGTGAGATAAGGCAGGTCTGCGCTCCCTGGTTGCAGTGGTTTGAGACACAGTCTCTAACGCGGCATTTCCAGGTCGGGAGCATTCAGACCGATATTGATACACTCCTCTAGAATGGAAAGAAATGGACAAATGCTTCCAAGCTGAGGATAAACGTTCAGTCAAGAGCAAGGTAAAATGGGCTTGAATTAAACGCCTGCTGTGAAGCTTTCCACACACATGCCTGGATGCGCATAACAGCACGGGAGCAATGGTATCTGCTTGGGGTAGCTAAGGATTTAATAAAACGTTGTCAGTAACAAGCAACTAACTCTCTAGCATGGCAAATGAAGAGATCACTGGCTCATGCAGCTGCTCTGTATCACCCCGAATGAGCTTAGCAACAGAACTGCTGAAACCATATTCCCCTGCTGTGAGTTTAGATCTCCAAAACAGAAGAAAGAACTCAAAGATGAAATAGAAACCACGAAACGTGAGAAAGAAAAATAAATTTCTCTGAACTTAAAAACAAATGAACTTCACCAATACTGAAACAGAACCCAAAACACACAAACAAGGGCTTGATTCAAAACTCACTGGAGTCAATGGGGAGGTTTCCAGTAACTTCAGTGGTGTACAGTTCAGGCTTGCACTAAATTTTCTGTAGATTTATGCTCTTTGTATATTTGTAGCTATCCTGGCTGCACACTCATAAGATTTTTATCCCAGCTCCAGAATTTTTTTAAACAAGTTTACCTTTTTCATTTACATAAACAAATTAAGATTTCTTTTCTGTGAAAAAAAAAAAGAATAAATTATTATGTTAAAAAAAAGCAATACATTCAGTTGAGCAGTCATTAATAAAAAAGAGGAAAATATCTGTAAACACAGTCAATTGAACACTGAATTGTTTTTATACCCAAATGCCTTTGCAAACACTAGAGAAAAACAATCAATTGAGAAGATGGCAGAAAAAAAAAAAAGGCTCTACCAACTACCACGACTTTTAAACAAATGCAGTGACCTTGCAGTGATATGAGCAGCTCCTTCAGCACCCTCCAGTGCAAGCAGCACCCTCCCGCGCTTCCCACCTGGCCCCACCAGTGGATCTCCGCGTGCTTTTCTTTTTCCCTGGGGAAAGCTTCGCTCCTGCGGGCTCTGCGAGGAGGCTGCCCTCCGGGAGGCAGGCGGGACACGTCACTGTCACTAGCAAGGGAAAAAGGCATTCAGGCCTTTTCCACGTCCTTGGTCATCATGTTCCCTGCTCAACAGGGACAATGGGATCGCATTTTCCTCAGCCTTCCTTTTGGTGTTCTTCATATCCCTTGCTAGATGCAACTCCAGACAGACTTCATCTTTCCTAAATCCATTCCTATGCTCTCAAGCAATGGCTCTGTATTCCTCCAGGGCGGCCCATCCCCACATCCATCTTACGGGTGCTTTTGGTGCCTGAGCTCCGCTGGGAGTTTTCTGTACGTCTACACCCACCTCCTACTACACCTGCTTCACTTGCTGCACAGCAGGCTGACCGTCCTTTGGCTTTGAACAGGCTGTCCTTGAAGAGTGACCCCTTCTTCTGAGCCTCTTCGCCCTCCAGGGCAGTCTTCTGTGGCATCCTGACAGGAACATCTATGAACAAGCCGAAATCTGCTCTTCTGAAGCCCAGGGTTGTGATTCCACTATTTGTCTTGCTCACTTAAGGGTTTAACCTACAACAAACTTCTCATAAAGATGTATGTGAAAGCAATTTAAACATCTAACTTAGCTAATTTCAGCCACCAACGATTTCCCCGGGCTCACGTAAATCTCTGACTTCAGTGATTTCAGAGCGGGCACCCAAGCGCTGCGTTGGAGAAAACGCCTCCGAGAGCCGCAAGCTTTGCGGAGGCAAATTGGAAGCACAGTCCGAAGGCAGTAAGAATTCATGCTCGGGGTTTCACACATCATTTGCACGTGCAAGTTCTCGTATAACACCGCCACATCTAGAAAAGCCTCTCCAGAAGCCCTCACAGAATTTCAGACGCGTTCAAACCACACTTGCACCTGGGGCCATGGTATTTTGCAACAGAGTGGGCCTGAAGTGCCCAGGCGAAGGCATCAGGCAAAAGCAGCTCTAGGGCATTGCAGCTGCACTGCTGGCATCTGTTTAAAAAATCTGACAGCAAAGGGGGTTGTTTTATCTTATTGATCAACACTGGTCATTCAGATACTGAAGTTGTATAACAGTAAGTAGAAATACCTGGAAGTCTGACTGAGCTTCAGTATGAGGTCTCAGGCAGTTTGTTGCTACTGCAAAAATAGATTTCACTCAATACCCTGGCAATTGCAGCTCTAAAACATTTTTAATTTAAGACAAGCTTTTTCCATAGTTGAAAACATTTCACCTTGGAGGAAGGTACTGGATTAAAAACAAATTCTGCCGTTCTGCTTAGAGGAAGACACAGGAGGGTATTACGTGTCCAAAGCCTCCTCAAGTATGGATCCCCTTACGACAGACAACCTCTGCAAAGCTGCAGCATCTCCATTGCAATGGGGCTTCACTGTCATCTTCACCCAAGCACTGCTTGGGATTATGCAACATATTCAGTATAGGCTATACAGAAACTCATGCACAGCTATACGTTCTGTGAAATCAGCAGTAAGTCTGAAAAATACATCCAAAGTAGTCTAGAATTTTTCACAGAGTGGGACCTTCTATACTTCTTCCCAATGCAGATAAGAAATGGTTAAATTACTTTTAATCATCGTGTGGTATTTTAGTTAATAAATTGATGTAAACACCAAATTAAATTCTCTGGCAATTAATTATGTTGAAACAAATGGAAACGCTTTGATGAAGGAAAGTCGGATAAGTAGTGCAGGACAAATAACCACACCGAAAGAATTAAATGTGAGCAATACATTTTAGTAGGCTGGTAAAGATTTAATTAATTGCCAAATCAAAAAGCATACAATAACCAAAGCCACATGTGATACTGAAAAAAGGGGAAGCGAAAGTGTAAACGTCAGTAATATTTTTATTAAAAACACATCTCTCCCATATACACAGGATTAAACATTTACAACGAAGCTACACTCCCAACTCCATCAGTGGCCCTGATAAAAGTGTCTCATCTAATTCCCCTTCATAGAAACAGAAAACAAACGAACCTAGAAACCAGTAAAAAGCCTAATAAATAAAAATGAAGCTAATATAAACCTTCAGTACTGTGAACTTAATTCTGATTTGACCTTAAATGCCTAGGCACGGGAATGATAAAGGCATTAACGGCAGTCCCAGCGCACCGGAGGTAGCAGCCCTCGCGCAGGTGAGCGAAGGCTCCCCCAGCACCAGCACAGCGGGCAGACTGCAGTCCCCGCTTTCCCGGCAGCAATCCCTGATGCTTCTTTCTTCCGAAATGAGAAAGCCAGATTTATCACATGTGCCAAAACTGTATATGCACCAAATCAAAGAGGCAACTTTGTCTTTAGCAGGCCTTGGGCCTCTGGTGTTCCTCAAAGCACAGTCCCGTAACACCCACAGCCTGGGACGGAGACACTGAAGCAAAAGCTTGACTCGTCATAAGTACTGTTGCTGTAGTGTTAAGGGTTATGCAAATAAATGCAAAATAAAAAGAAGCAGTCCTTCAAATAATTTATTTTTTAATTTCCAGAGATTTTCTTACTGATTTTCAGTAGTTTAAAATATCCATACTTTAATATTCCTGAGTTATAAAATCCATTTGGGGGACATCTCTTGAGGAAATTGCATTTATCAAACTAATCGTAGAGGACTTCCAAGCCTAATGCATATCTCTCTTCACTTCTTAAAACAATTACCTGGTCTTCATGCCACTTAATTGATCGTTTCCTTTTCAACAGGAATATCCAGAGTTATGATAGCTAATGCTAAGGAAAAGAATCTCAGGAGGGAAAATCTCCCTTTTCAGGCCTTAAAGTGTTCTGTGATTACTGCAGATTAGCTATTAAGGAAGTTAATTTTTGCTACCTCTACCAAGTGAAAGATTTCTTGTATGATCTTTTTTAGGCAACTGCCTGTGTCATGAGACTGGTTCAGTAAGACAGCTGACTTCCAGTAGCTTACAGTTTTTGTTTAGGACAAATAAATAACATACTACTGCCCTAAGCAAAACATTGAACTTGATCAAAAATGATACGCAAAAAGAATGAAGCTGCACTGCCAGCTTCGTTTTGTGAGCTGAAGAATGAATTGGCCGGGCACACACGCAATACAAAGACCATTTCAATACAAACACCCTCTTGCTCTTCTCTGGAAGGAAGAGGGGCACAGCCAGAAGGAAGGGCCTTCATCAACCACCAGACCTTTGGTCTTTGTCAGACCAGCTGTCAACAAGATAGCACAAGGTGCACCCAGTAGCCGCACCTCAGTATTTGAGAAGAAAGATGTTGGGTGGGAAAAAATGGATCAGGACAGGGCAAAGCCAAGCTAGACATATCTAAGCTATAAATAAATTCCTAACATACTCTCCAGCTTGATGACAAACTGGCTAAACTCTCCAAATGTCTGTGCAGGAGAAGCACAAACTCCTCATTTTACTCCTGTATGTACTGCAAAGATTAGAATTGTAATTTATTTTTCTACGGAACATAGTAAATTAGACCTGTATTTTAAATAGAGGAAAAGTACTCACAAATCAAGCTCAAGTTAGCACAGCAACATACACACGTTTTTCCTGGTTTCCTTTGTCTTCCAAAGGGTGGACTAGGCTTAGCAAGACTTGACATTAAGCAATTGCCTTTAGCTGTCCACAGTCCGTGGATAACTTCCTAGACTTAGAGGCTTCGCAATACATAACTATGGCTGACCTTAATCTTCATTCGTGCCTTCCATATACCCTCTGTCTGTAAAACAACAGCCTGTAAAACAGCTGCCTCTTTATTAAGATTAAAAAAAAAAAAGCGTAAATCATAGTCCTGTTTGTTAACATTTTATTGCAGGCTGAGGAACTAAATTTTATAGCTTAACACATTTGGAGTAGGGGGGTGAGGGGAAACCATTGTTAATACCTGCAAATTCCCCTTCCAGTTTCCCCATACTAATTTCCTATGTACTGTGTGAATCAGCTACTGTAAATGAGCTATTTCTCCACTTCAGCTGTAATTCTCTGGCAAGTCCCTGTACCGACTGAAAACTATGCAGATTATTAACTTTTTTTTTTTTTGAACAAAATATCCTGGAATAGAAATTCATCACTTATTTATGTATGATAGAAACCTGTTCAAAGGGAAACACCACCTGTTCCTAGCAGATGGTAAATTAGCACTGAAAAGCGTCACCTGTATTGGAAACCCCCATTTGCTAATTCCGCCGTGCGGAGGTAGATGAGCCCTGCAAGCGGCAGCGAAGGGCGCGCGGCGCCTGCGCCGCTTCGGGGCCCTTCCCTCCCACCAGCCCCGTTCCTCAGGCCCCGGAGAAGCGTGCCAGCTTTGCATCCTGCCTTGGATGCACGCCCCTGCCTTGACACTTAGTAATAACCCTTGCAGAGGACCTTTCAGTGCATGATATACTAACCCACTTCAGGATTTCGTTATAAACATATACCTTTACTATTTCTCTTTCCCTTCTCCACCTTTTCTTTTAAGGGAGCCAGGATCTAAGATCAAAGCTGATTGATGCAATCACTGCTCCTGCTCTTCACCTTCATCTGTAATGCGTCTGACAGTCATATGTGCAACAAAAATTGAAAGGAGCCGTGAACGATGTAAACAGCATCTATCTTTAATGAGGCCTTAATGTGAAGCTTGTATTGCACTGCGAGGCAGGCAACCATATCCCTTTTCCCGCAGTCTCCAGGCCATGGAGAGTAGTTGCACTACTTTGGAATTTATTCATCGTTATCAAGGCTGCAACAAAGCAAGGAAAGATGCGTCTCCACCTAAAACACTTAGATTTTATTAAAAGTCTTTCTAACTTGAAAAATGCTTGTACACTCACTCCTGGGGCAGCTGCATTGCTCTTATTTTCACCACACAAAGTAAAAAATGCGATTATGAAGGGGGCTCAAGCACTGGATTTAAATCCAATTCTGCAGCTTCTGAATGTGCATTAATATGATATTGTAGGATTTGGAGGTGAGGGCCTCAATAGCTTAATCTAAGGTTTTTGCAAACATTTGGGTCATTGGCAATGTCACTGGTGCTTTTATTCTAACTAAATCAAGGGCACAATAGGAAGTATAATCCCTTATCAGTTACTTTCCTGCAAGTCACCAAAAATACACTTACATCAGTGAACCTAACCTGCTGTGAAAAGGTCTTGGAACAGCAGCCAAAATTAACCCTTTCAAAATATGGGATGCACTGTGAAAAGAAAAGGCTGATGTCTTTCAGGCCTCTCTGTGTGATTTTAGAAGATCAAGGACTAGAGACCAAAATGGACACCAGTCTCAACTACTGCACCACTTATCTGCCCAACTCACACTCAGTAGAGCCAGAGAATTCTTAGAAATACATGGTAAAGAAGAAAAAGAACCACAACCAACACACCCTGCATTTCAGCTTCCGGCACTGACATGAACAGCTGAGCCAGGACTTACCAAGATTCAGAATATCTTGGTATATCCACTCCAGGCTGTAACAAGGTTGTGCTGGCCAGCCATGGGCAGCAGGTCTCCCCAGCACCTGCCTTCACTCTGTGCTTAACTTCCAAACCACTGGCATTAAAACACTGGGTGGGTCATGGGAAGCAGCTGAGAGCTCTCAGCTCAAGGGACTTCTCCACCTGCCTTGCTCTGATAACATCCCCTCAGTGAATGATACTTCTTTTCCTTTTTATTTTCCATTTTTCCTACCTGATCACACTACATTGCCCATTAGAAAAAAAAACATCAGCAGATTATGTGCCCAGATACATACAGATGCTGGGAAAGGTGCATCCATTCAACAGTGCTGCACAAAACTGGGTCCTAGCTGCACCAGAACAAGTCACCCAGCCATTGCAGGCTCTGGAGTTTGCAGCAAACTCTTCTAACAGAGTTGAGCTCCAACACAAGAAAGCTGTGAAACAGTTCTTCATATAATCAGCTAGACCCCCCCAAAATGGAGGTATCCTGTGCATATCCAGGAATACACGTTTTCAGGAACTTTCTCTTACTTGCACTGTAAACATCTTCATTGTATCGTTTCCAACCCCCTCAAATGGACCTCTTGTAAAATAACATTTAAATGCTGTTTATTTCTTTGTGTTCCGCAACAGCAGGAGAAGGCACTGATTTCTGATGATGGACTTGGGTGAGCATTCAGTACATGAAAAGACAGCTAAATCCCTGAAAACATAGCTAAAACTGTAAAAAAAAATAGCTAAAAACTAGCAAAATCTACCTTTAGATAACCTTTGCCTTGACAGAATCACTCACAAAAGTTCCATTCTTCTTACTAACAGCAATACTTCAAATTTATAACCTCAGAAAGGCTGTCACAAATTAAATAACAAAACACTTCCTGGATATGGTATTTAAAAACATATACCTGTATGCTTAAAGGAATTCAGACACAGAACTATCACCAGAACTAAACTGTTAAAAACCTAAGTTGGGTACCAGTTATGGACCTATTAATCCTTATTTACTGATGAAGAGAAGGGAAACAAGGTAGTTTACTCATGCACACAAGCCAGTGCTAGAATTTAAACCCAGACCGCTCGATGCTCTTTCCAAACACACTGGCTTTTCAATAAATTTTTCTCCTTCATTTCTAAAAAATAAATGAAGACTAGCTTTTTGAAAACACCTCCAACCACATTTTGTTTGGTATTTGAAGACCCCCAAATGATAAAATTGTGTAAGAATCTACATGGCAGATAAAATTTTAGGAGGCTGCAACAAGTTTGCTAGAGCATATGTTAGAAGGAACGTGGGCACATGAGCTATTTCAATCTGTTAAGCCAGTGAAAACATTAAAGTCTCAACAATAATTCTTTGTTGCCTCACATTCTCCCAAACTAATTTACCAGTAGGTCTAGCCACAGGTTCAATTTACTCAGATTTTACTGAGCAAGCTACCTGAAAAGGCTTGGTACTGAAATAGGGCAGATAAGAGCCCATTTCTGACACTTTTTTTTTTAGTTATTACTGATGTTACTTATCTCTCTCTCTCTCTTTTTTTTTTTTTTTAATATATATTATATATGTATACCAAAAAAAGAAATGCTTCTGGGAACTTTAAAGGTCTCATACTAGAAAAGAAAGCAAGCAGCTGTTAACATTCTTTACATTGCTTGTAAAACTTTTACCAGTCTCGCAGTGCCCTGGAAAACAAAACGTTTGCTAATACGGCCCTTCTTAACTGCAGCAAAAGCAACTGCTGGCAAGTCACGCTGGAGGCCTCGCGGCGCGCCAGGCTCTGCTAACCACAACACAAGAGATTATGAGTTCCACGTGTTACGCTATTTCTAATACATTTGGAACATGGGATATGGCAGAAGCAACTGATCTGGGGAGTTGGAGTGCCCTTCTTCTCTCCTCCGCAGACACATTTTTCTCCTCTTTTTCAGCTGTTATTTGTGGAAAGACCCTGCAATGTTCGCACTACTGCATTCTTCACAGCAAGAATCCTGTCTGCTTACAAATGTCAGCTGGTCTGCTAGCACAAAAAGGAAAAATGCAATACCATCTGGCTGGTTAAATAAATAAATGCATTCTCCTCAATTCTAAGTCAACCACTCCATGTCAAAGTGCAGAGACCATCCTTCTGCTTGATTTACGATGCCCTGTTAGCCCCAGAATTACTTAGCAAAATCGGTTTGGCTTGATGTAAAACTCTGCCGCTAGGGGGAAAAAAAAAAAAGATTTTGCATGTATATGTGCATATATATATATATATTTATATGCCACAAAAAGATGATATTAATTTAGGAGTAGTTGAGCTATCATTGACTTATCAATATAAAGCTGCAGACATAAATCAATTCTACCACCTGGACAAAGATAAATCAATAAAGCTCAGAAAGACATTATTGATTCTGCAGCCATCCCTCAAAGGCTCTTCATTTGATTCCTCAGCCATCTGTTTAATTGAAATGATAATTCTGATAACTTCTGGTAGGCCCTGTGCATGCTGACTTCGATGCAATGGTATTCAATCAAATACAGATGGCAAATGACCTCCTGTCAGTGAGAACCCTAAACGTGTTATCCACATGGATTAGTTCAGATAGATATATTTTGTATTAAACAAGATGCTTCTGTCCAAACCTCTTCTTACATGACCCTTAGCAGGTGAGTCTTTTGTTCAAGTCTTCCTTTACTTCCAGCCCATTTCAGTTTCCTGTCTGTAACTCAGCAATAGCTGAAGAGGAAACCAAAGATAAAATGAGTTTTTGACATTCATCCTTCAAACATCCTTCCCATCTTAATTACTACAAGGGAATTGAGTCATTTACTTATGGGTACAACACAAGGAGAAAATACAAAGAAAATATTGTAGAGACCAAAATTTGTTTTCAGTAGAGACGTTTTAGTGAGTCTATGACTTTGTTATTCAAAATGTAATGAAATGAAAAACAGCAGACATCTCTATTTAAGCTAAGACACCACAGTGCATGAGGGTATGTGCACTATTTCTATAAAGCTGCAGCTAGGAAAAACACTATAAACGATGATGCTGCAACTTTGCAGTGAGAAGCCATAATCAAGATTAAATTGTTTTCTCATTTTAGAGCAGTTCCTTGTCAACTATTAAAATAATCATACTTTTCTCTATAATGACATACAATGGAAATATTTTCCATTTTACTCGAAAAGACGGAGTTGCTAGTGCTCTATGGTGTCTTCTGTCTTCATCAACAAGCTACTGTGGCCAAAGACACTCTGCTATCCTGCAGAAAACCTGAAAAATATTGTGCAGTCTTTGTTTCTAGTGCTAAAATGAAGGAGCAGAATAAAACAATATACGCTGTGCATGAAGATCATATTCACAATCCTGCTGCTTTGTTTTATCATACCATAAGTGTTCTAAAGAAAAATCAGGCTTGGGCTTCCCTGAAAACCATAGAAAATAAATATATAAATCTAAAGACATTCATAAAGTAAACTTCAGTAGTTCTGCCCTGCTGGGACCAAACTGAAACCACCCTCCACCCGCACGCTGAAGTTCAGCACGACGTACAGCAGCACTAAGTTCAACAGCCCAAGTGCAGCGTCGTAGCTGCTAGAAGGGATGTTCTGCTTCACCGTAACGAACCTGACCCAAGCGCAAACACAGGTATTGAATGCTCAGCTACAAACCACTCTGTAACCATGTAAGTGTGTCACTAAATTGTACCTGGCCAGCACTCCCCTAATGGATCAGAATTTGTTTTACACACTGTAGAGCAACAGACCTAAGTGGGAAAAATCTTTCAAATTTAAGGGTTCACCAAGAAAGCTCTGCTGGGCATCAGGGAAGAGTTGGCGGCGAGGGCTTCCCCCTCCAAGACCCCTCATCTGGGAAGGCCCTTCAAGGCCCCCCTGCTTGCCTAGGCAGGACACGAGGACATCCTGGAGTCCTGGGCTTCAGCCCCACCACAGACAGATGCACAGACAGACACTCGGTGGCTGGAGCTGGACGGAGCCGTTCAGCAAGCTGGAGCAGGTGGCGGCAGGGAGCGAGGGGAAAACCCAGCTCCAGCCCGAGCTCGGTGCAGAGCGCAGCTAGCAAAGCCATTCACTCGCTTGCTCGTCGGCCCTGCTTGGGGCTTATGGGGAAACTACGTCTCTGCGCTCTCTAAAATCATTGCAAGGGATGCTGCCTCCTCCCAGCAAATACAGGGGAGACAATCCATACCTTAAGACTCGCAGGTCTCCAATGCTGGCGCGTTCAATTGGCTACAGGGTGACGAAGTCTTTGCCCACCCTCCCCACTGCGTACCACCCGCGAAAAAGCCAGACGGAAACAAACTTTCTGATAACCTTCTTTAGGAGTGGGGGGGAGAGCGGGTTTTTGGCAGGCAGAGGCCCCCAGGGCGACGGCAGGATCCCTACGCCGCGCTGGGGTCGGCGCTTCGCTGCTGCTGAGCGAGTCGTAGCTCCTCCTGACACTGTCCTCCGGAAAGCACAATGTCAGCGTAAAGGGGAAATTACAAATTTCTGCAACCATCCTACATTTTAACAGCATTTCCTGGTAGCGTTAAATGGTTACTATAGTTAGAGAGGAATTTTGCTTAGAAAAGCAGGGAATGAAGGAACCTGCATGCTATTTCATCCCCATTTTCAGTGTTTATAATTGAAGTAACAACTAACATTTGAGTGTATAACACTGCCCCAGCACACCAATAAACTTTCTAGCTTGAGGGTGAATGTTAATTTAGTACCATAGTGTGAACCATTTGCAATACAGTTACTTCCTATTAACATCAATTAATATGCTATTTACAATAAGTAATGCATTTTATTTATAGCTAAATCAAGTCATGTAAAGAGGCATTTCTAAAAAATTTATATACATCCCTGAGGTTCTTTAGATTCAACTCTAATTTATGTGTCTTTATAATGATGAAGCAACTAGAAAAAAGATACTTTTCCATATATGAACCCCATCACTTGTCTATTATTGATACATTTTATAATTTTTATTACTGCTATAGTCTGTCAGGGAAAGTCCCTCCCTTAGTGAGGGAAAGTGCTATATAATCAGTATTCTGAATGAATATCAGTGTGTTAAATAGCCAACTCGCTCTCTTTGGTATAGAAAATTCAATTTGAAAAGCAAATACAGAGGGAGAAGGTAGCAAAATAAATGTTCTTCCTAGAATGCAGAATATAATCGTATCTAATTATAGCTGATAAATATAATTGGACGATGCAAACCAAGGATGGAACAGTTTGTACCACAAATATTTTGATAACTTTTCATATAAATTTACTTTTTTCTTCAGCTATTGATTACCATTACAGAGTAAAGAATATTGACATGTGCATGAAACCATAACGAGTTAAAAATCAAGCCTCAGATAGAGTATGGCTGGCCGCCCTCGTGCTTAGAATTAAACAGAGGCGCGCGGGTTCTGCAAGGGGTCCTGCGCCCGGCTCTCCCGCAGGCCTGTCAGGGTTGGCTGACCATCCCAAACGTCGCTCCCTGTAACCCCACCGAGGAGCAGCGGCAGCGCAGAGCCGCCGGCCTCCACGGGATCTCCCTCCCGTGGGCTCGTGCGAGGGCTCCGGCCGCCCTGGCTTCACACGCTGCAAGAATAAATCAGAGCCGCAACTTTAATCGCGCCCCCGATGGGCAGAGGCTGAGGACCGGAGGAGAAGCTCTCTGAAATAAATGGCATTATTACATTTAGAGGAATAAGGACAAAGCTTTCTGACTGCCAAAGTCCTGCGCTCTGCTTCAGCCTCTCGGCAGGCAGCAGTGCACAGGAGCTGCTCAGCCTTCACAGGGGAAAGGGCTCAACAGTGCAAATTAAGGAAATAACGCACCCCTCCACATTATGGTCCTGGTACACACAAACTAGACTCTCCTCTGATTCACCGCGGGGAGAGGAGGCAGTTCTGCTCTTTGCTATGGAAAATGCATTTGCTGAAAAAGGGCACCGGGGAACCAAAACAATGAATAAATTTGTGCCCATTCTAATAAAAATTAAAAAAAAACTATTTTTTTTGAATCTCAGTCTCAACAGGAATGATTTCAAAGCAAACCTTAGAGCTTTTCTTTCAAAATGGCATCTCATTTACAGGCTAACCTAAATTAAAAATGAAAATAATAAACTAATATATGTAGAGATATGTGTGTATATGTATGCGTTACATTTTAAATTAATTGAATTATTCCAGTTTAATCAAACAAGATTTTTTTGTTATTATTTTAAATAACAGTTTCCCATGTGGTGAAAAGAAATCTGTAAGACGAATACATGCAGCAACTGAAAATTTTTTTGAAACTCTTCTTTGAAGGACACACATGATATTTCCCATATAAAGAAAAAAGGAATTATTTGCTTCTCCAAAAAAAAAAAAAAAAGTATTTTTTCTTTTTTTATCAAAAAAGAAATCACAGAAAGAGGCAAATTTTTGTCAAAAAAAGTTGTTTGGGCTAATCAAGGCCAAAAAAAAAAAAAAAAAAAAAAAGCTAGACTTTTAGTTCAAGATTAAACACTATAGTTAAAGATGGGTCTAAAATTATACAAGTTATACACTTACACAAATTTCCCTCTATCTGGACAAATAACATAGAAAATGCAAACTGGAGACAAGATAAGGCACTGTGCAATTGTAAGCATGACCACTTGAAACATGGGCAATATTGAAATAAATGCAAGAATCTCTTTCCTCTGAGATGTCTCCCAATAATGATGCATAAGTGTGTTAACGCACTGAAAAAAATATTTATTTTCATTGATTTTCCTCTAAACATTTTTCAAAGAATACTTGCACTTTGTAAAGAAATTGATGTAAAGATATTAATTATGAAAATACTAAAATCTTTTAAAATGCCTATTCTTATAAACATTTTAAGAAGCTTAATCAAAAATCCCTCCAAGAATATTGTTTCAAAAACAGAGTAACTTTTTAAAGTGGAAAAACTAATGGGCCAGCTGCACAAGCAAGAGCAGCACTCAGGTCTTTGGAGACAGCGCACGGTGGAGGTGGATTGCTAGAGAAGCAGCCCCGGGATGCAGGACCCAGAGAAGCAGCGTCTGGTCTACCTGCATGAGGAAGGTCCCAGCAGACCAGCAGACGCTTCTGATGACTTGCAAGGATGAAACTATGTTTGATATGTTCTGATCCCAAATTTCTCCCGAGGAAACTTCTCTCTCCCGCAACGCTTTTGACTGAGACAGCTAATGTTCCTCCCTCGCTGTGCGCCCAGCTCTGGCCGTCCGGAACGCGAACTGGATGGAGAATCGGAAGTGATCTGCACATGACCCGATTCTGTTCGACAACAGAAACTCTGAGGCTCCGCATCTGTAAGTGATAGTGAATCACTGCGGAGATCTGTGTTGTGTTTCTAAGCAGAAGCTGAGGACATGTGAATCGATCCCTGCAGCTGCCTGAGGAGGCTACAAGGCAGCCTGTAGCGTTTGTTTAAACGCAGTAACCAAACGGATAACCCCAGGCACACACACCAGCTCTTTGATGGTTTAAAATCCTACTTTGCAATTAAATATTCATTTATTCAAGTCTTAGGATTTAGGAAGGTTTTTGATTAAAAAAGAACAAACAATGAAAGTACAAATTGCACTGGGAAGTACTGATAAGATGGGAGCATTTTAAGCCCTGTCTCTCTCATTTCAATAGGACTATTTCATGACTGAAGTCTGGAGTCTAGAGAAGTCATCTAATACTACGTCTAGGTAATGCAAAAGTCTAGTAAAACAAAACTGGACTAATAAGTTATTGAGGAATACATTTATTTCACTGATACATATGGAATTACTATTTGTACATGAATGCTTGGAATTTATGATGATGTACTTTTGGAAAAATATTTCTTACTGTAATAACTGTAAAAACAATCATTCTTAATTTAAAAGTATTACTCACTAATTCAGAGAATATTGACAATACCATATACCTTAAATGACTAGACACCACAAAAAATATATATGTAGCCAAAGACAAATATGACAGACAGAGAAACTTCCTTGAGCTTAGTCCCCTGCACACAGAACCCGGCTCTATTTCTGCCTACACAACAAAGCTTGGACCAAGTCCTACTTTTACTTCTACAACTCTATAGGGAAGTTGCCTAAACAATTTTTACAAAACCCTCACAATTACATTACTAAAGAAATTATGATGTGAGAAGCCAAAATAATTTTTCAGGAGAGCAAAGGCTGAATCTGCACTTGTGATGCTGCCTCATCTGTTCTAACATTTTACGTTCCATTTTTCAAAGGACACAACAGGCCCTATGCTCTTAGTATATCCTTAGGTAAAAGTGTAACTTCTACTGCTGGGGAATATGTTACTGTTCCACACAACCAGAATCCACTAGCGTAGTTTACAGAAAGAAAGAAAAAGAGAAAGAAAAAAGTGATCTACTCTTACATAACATAGCAAAATTCCAACATAAAACAAGGTACAAGAGTGAAACTTTGCAGGCTTTTGTCAGCCCTCTAAATCTGAAGCTAACTTAGCACTGAATGTTAAATGAGGACAGCTCTGTCGCTAGCTGAAAATAAATTCATCATTTGACTACTAATTAAATTATTAAATACGTTGGAGCGAAAAGATCTTATAATATGAAATGTTCAAATTAATAAAAATATTCTGGGCTATTACATTGTTTAAAAAACAGCATTCAGAAAAAAATACAAGACATGATACGTATGTTAATTTATAAAAACTGATGTTATGTTATCCTGTGTTTAACTTTGCCTTGTCATAATGTTTGACAATGCAATACACAACATTTTCACAGCTGAATTTTATGGAATTTTCCATTCCTTGATTTGAGGTGAGGCCTGATACTTCCGTACTAACTAGAAGGGCTCTCGGGAGCAGGCGCAGCACAGATGGCTCTGTGGAGACTATCCTAGGGAAAATCCAGATGGAACCGAGGGGCCGTGCAAGGATCGTCCGTTGGGCAGGGCTGCCCATAATTTTTTGGCAGTTACGTTCTGCAAGCAGAGCCACACGATGCTCCTCTTGCCTGCAGCTCTGGATGCTAAATAAAGTTCCTAGAGGGATACTCACAGCACACAGTAACTAGGCTTCTCCGAAATTTCCATCTCAGGAAAATCATCGAGTGCAGAGATCAAGAGCTTTAATACTGCTCCATCCTTTTCATTCCAGCGAAAAATTCTTGGTATCCTTGGATTTATGCAAGGTGTGCTCTTTCTGCCACAAAACTCCCTAGCTGCCAGGGAGGATGCTGGTACTCCAGCATTCATCCCTCTTGCCCCATGCCGCTCCTGGAAGGATTTGCCTTAACATCCACCCAACCATTTGTTGTAGCTAGAGGACCCCTCGCAGTGACCAAAGCCTGCAGGACATCCTCTGCCCACCCGCTCTTAAAGGAGGGGGAGAAGGAAAAATGTCATGTCCAATACAGTGTTCGACGTTACTTTTCACAACAGCCTCTCTTTTATTCCTGTTTCAACACATTTGCATTCAATATATGTGAATGTTACAATCAAAAGTTTAAAGCAAAACACTTACGGAAACAGATACAAAAACAAATACCAAAACATCCCAAAATATAGAATTCAGGGAGAGGGGGATTTCAGCAAATAGACTTTCCAAGTGGCCTCCTCACATTACAACATCTGGAAAAAAAATGCTTTGCCAAGCTCATTTGAGTTTCCTGATCTTTATTAAATATCCCCCTTCCTGTCTCTCACCCCCACACAGTCCTTAAAAATTCTATATGTTAAATTTTCTTTTTCTTTGGTCTGACAAACATTAGTCAAGGTGAATTACACGTTAATTTTTTCCCTTTTGTTAAGAGACTTTCCTGCTGACATTCGAATGATGTAATATTGTTGATTCTAAAGCTTTAAACATCAGAAAACTCGGGAGAAAAGAAACCAACTTGTGAAAAGTTGCATTTAAAAGAAGAAAAGGGGGCGGAAAAGAAGGAACCCATTTGAAGGGGCTTGGATACAACCCATCTTTCCAAGAAGGCACAAAGTTGGTTGTCAATCAAACACAAGGAGGCAGAATGACAAATCTCTATGTGGAGCGTTAATGCAAGCGCGGGTGCTGCGGTGAGGAGGCCGGGAACGGCACAGGTCCGCTCGGGCTCACGCTCCGCTCAAGACTCAGGAGGTAACGGGCACGTCTGTTAAGCGAAGCCGCTATAACGTGCCGTGCTAACATGCACCATGCCTCCCACTTGGACCTGCACTTACTAGCATTTAGTTGAGGGTGTACTACCGGATCCTGGTAATCAGGGGCTTAATCCTTCCCTTTCGTTATGATCTGTGTGGTGTGACAAGGAGGAACGTTATCATAATTTAAAAACAAAAAAGGATTATGTGAATGATAGTTGAAGGGCCTGGAGGAACCTCTTCATCACCAAAAGAAAACAAGAGTTCTTGAAGGTTGCTACACTATTATAAAGCCAGCACTAAATCTTGTCAAACGCCATGCAGCATTTTATAAGGCTTATAAGGAGATTGAGATGAACTACAGATAGAGGAAAAAAATAAATTGATTACATTTTGCTTTTGGTTATACTTTATGAAGGATAATCATATGTTAGTTGAGGAAATTCAACCAGCTATTAGACACAATGTAATCAGTCTGTTTCTGTGGTTAATACAATTTTCTTCCTCCTATCAGTGCTTGAAATATACCTACCTAAATAGATATTTATATATAAATACATACACAGGCATGTACTGTGTGCAGTATTTACCGATTATGATTTTGCCTAATTTTCAAATGTTCTACTTCTCACTGTCCTGTGATGACTATTTCCTTGAAATGGGCTCAAAAGTTGAATTCACTTATGCCATTTTAACCTCAAACAATACTGATACGCAATGTAAATAATGTCAATCACCACAGCTTTATTACTCTGTTTCTTGGTCAGACTTACCTTTTCCTGGTGAGAACAAAATTTGGATAAAAAAAACTAACTGTATATTGAGCAATTATACTCATACAATATAAATAAAGTACAACAAAGGTGTTTTTTTGTTTTGTTTTGTTTTAAGTCAACTATCTGGTAAAATTAGCAGGAAGTATCATTGTAATCACTGCAAAATAGACAAAAAAAATACTTAACTGATTCTTGAGGAAGGCAGGCAGGTAGGGCTAACCAAAAAGGCCACTTTATGAATAACAACCCATCACCCTGTATAAGCAGGTTTGTTAGTAGAGTCCTTCAGTAACTCAGTTAAGCAAGTCTCCAACCCTCCACTTCCCACAATTAGCTGAAATCTTTTTTTTGTTTGTTTGTTTTTCTTCCCTGTGGCAAATTCTAGCAACTTTGCATCGTTACTGGGAGGTCTCTACATCGTGTCTGAGAGCTCAGGTGCACTCCAATTTCCTTTTTAGGAACATACCTTCACTTTTTACTACACTGAGATTATGATTGACCTAAGAGATTGATCTAAGCTTGCTGAAACAGCCTTCTGAAATCTCACAGTTTTCCTTCTACTATTCTGTTTAAAAAGAAATCACTTTTTTAATGTCAAATTAACATGTAATACATCACGCAGATGTCCCCCATACAATTTTACAATTAGTCCACTCTACCAGAATTAGCAAAATGCACTGCAAATACAATGTCGCTCAAAAATCTACTGCTGTCAGAAGTTAAACTAACCTCCAGCCTCTTCTTTTTTTTTGCTGGCTGTATTGCTTATAACTTAAAACTGACGCTGTATTTAACTGCAGTTCTGAGACTTC
Organism: Microcambeva ribeirae; assembly: GCA_035222435.1. Classification (NCBI taxonomy): domain Eukaryota; kingdom Metazoa; phylum Chordata; class Actinopteri; order Siluriformes; family Trichomycteridae; genus Microcambeva; species Microcambeva ribeirae. The sequence goes on along the minus strand of JAYECN010080980.1, from coordinate 1,429 downwards.
TGGCTGCTCAGTTCTTCCATTCAGATTTTTTTTCCTAAATTCATGTCATTCATTTTGGCACCTGTTGTTTAGAAATTATTCAAAGAGACCTGATAGAAAACAGCAGCTTTCTACAGTATCTAAATTTGAGATAACTACTTGTTCCTACCAGAGCCACCACAAAGCAAAAAAGGAACAGGTCTACAAGCCCTCTGCACTCACTGCAGATAGAGACTTTTCAAGAAAATACTGTGTCCATTCTGGTATATATTTCACAAACTCAACATTAAAAACAGGAAAGACCTATTTCACAAGGAGAGATTTGAAAAAAATCTCATTAATCAGGAAATAATAGAAGTATGAAATTACATGGAAAAAGAGTCTGATAATCAGCCGCTCTTTAATCTGTGAAAAACAGAAGAAAATGAAAGCTGGGAAGTGGAGATAGACTTCCTTGAAATAAAATATTAATTGTCCTTCCTGTTCTTAGTTGGGATAACTTGACATTGGAACCGTTTTCCTTGTAATGTGGTGGAATCTAACATGTCTAATCCATAGAAATGACAAGGAAAAGCCTGGCAGTCTCTCACTCCTACTACACACATCGACAGCAACTCTGACTCCTACTTCTGCCATATACTACAGAGTATGAGGTACAGCTGGTCATGGATTTAGGCAATACTGTTGTGTCTCATGTCCCAGGTGGAACACAGACCCAAGAGTTACAGATGGCTTTAAATACTAGAGTACAAACATACAGTTCAATACCCAAATTGAGGTAACACTAGGTACTATTACAACCTCTTTATCCAAAGTTCTAACATTTGTTTCTTTTTAAAACTAATAAAAAAGATTTAACATGATATACATGGTCACAACCACTAGTGACAGAAATAGTCAAAAAATAATCAATGGCCTTATCTGCAGTAAGTTATTTTCTACAGGATTCTTACAGGAATGCCTTGAAAAACCACACTACTGCTCTTAAATAACTGGGAAAGCACTGCAATATCTGACTAGGGAAAAAAAGGCTTTCCCACAATTACATCCGATAATTACTACAGTCCTTATTGTATTTAGCTATTTATCTCAGGTGCACATTTTCCAGACATGCATTAATGAATATTAAGAAAGGTGTCCTGGGCATATCTGTGACCTAAGTTCCTTCTGTTCTGCTTAGAACATGATGGACTGTTAGTGAGCTCTGACATGCTTCTAAATACCTGCAAGTGGGAAAACCAGTCCTGGAAAGACATATGTCTCTCTATTACAGAAATGAGTTTCACACTTGTGGAAGAGATATCTCAATTCCTTTTTCATACTATTGGAGATATCAGAGCAGCTGGTAATACACCTAACAGTTAACACCAGGAAATGAAAATACAGGGAAGAAACAGAGAAGGAAACACCAAATCAACTTTCTTTTTTCTTTTTTTCTTTTTTCTTTTTT